>JASAND010028961.1:0-98290 GCA_030248195.1 Trissonchulus latispiculum | reverse complement strand
CAACCGCGCTATTCGCCATATCGATTTCGCCAGAGGGAGTTTTCAGCAGCACGCCTACTGCCTCGGTTTGCCTATTTTTGACTTCCCAATAATTTCTGAGATCTAACCATCGGCGCACAACGTGCTCCCGCAGAACCAATACAAGGATCGCAGTTAGCAGAATCAGCTCTCCAACCAGTAGGGCATAATTCTACCACATCTGCGTAGCCCGATCTAGTATCTGGGCAGCCCTATACTGTTGGAAGACCTGCTCTCGATGCATAAATGCATCCCTATCAAGAACTAGTTCCTCTTCTAGCCCTGATGAACCATCACCACCCGTAGGCAAAACCTCCTTGTTTTTTTTTTTTTTTTTTTTTGTTTTTTTTTTTTTTTTTTTTTTTTTTTTTTTTTTTTGTTTTTTTGTTTTTTTTGTTTTTTTTTTTTTTTACTCAGTTTTTTTTTTTTTTATTTTTTTTTTTTTTTTTTTTAAATTTTTTTTTTTTATGATTCATTAAAATTAACTTCATGAATATTTAGAAATCCCGGGCGTCGGAACTGTGTCTTGTGGTGTGCCAACTGCGGATACACATACGGCAATACATTAGAATATATTTGTGTCTTTAGTAGATTGAGGCTTTGTTGCCTACAATTGAAAACCAGTGGCGAAATCGTATGATGTCCTAAAGTTAGCCCGCATCCGCAGGGTATCTCAATAGTACAATGGGTGCATGCACGCACTACTACGGAAGGGGAGGGGTCGCAAAACAATATCCAAGAACTATCCACTAAGCCGACAAACCATACTCCTTGGTCTGCCGCGAGATTTATCAAGGCGTGTCCATCTTTGACGGAACCCAACTGTATATCACAGTGCATCTGAATAGTTTCTCGGTCTGCACGACCAAAAAGGGCGCTTAAAAAATAATAACCAGCCTCTTATCTTCGGGATTTTTTCGGAACATCGTTTGCGCCATGCCCCAGTACAAAATACGAGTTGGTCACCCGACAGTGTTGCGAACTGACTACGTTCACTATTAGTTACAAGGTATGGATCCTTCAAAACTATTTTCATAAAACCAGAGGACTATTCCATTGCACTTGAACAGTAGTAGCCTGCCAGATATCTAGATCAAGTTTATCTTGCGTAATTGGAATGCTAAGTTTCAGCACAATAGATCCCTCTCCATACGACACCATCGACACCAGAGGAAATTTGTAATATGCTCCAACTTCTTCAACCCCATACTCTAATTTTCGAGCCTTCGGTTTTAATTTATCTTGTGCATGCTGCAAAACCTCGCGCAAAACTCTTGGTGATACTACTTCAGCTGGGCGATACCCTTATTTCAACCTTATTACTCTGTGAGCAGCGGCTAACTCATCGTGCCAAGAC
Organism: Trissonchulus latispiculum; assembly: GCA_030248195.1. Lineage (NCBI taxonomy): Eukaryota > Metazoa > Nematoda > Enoplea > Enoplida > Ironidae > Trissonchulus > Trissonchulus latispiculum. The sequence continues at coordinate 96,915 of JASAND010028961.1, read as the reverse complement.
ACTACTGTCATCACCCACTTAACGACGTCAAACGTCATACGTGTCTGTAAGCCAGATAACTGAGCAAATAGCTGCAGGGCCACGGTAATCTTGTTGGTACTATCGGTCAGACGTGCTTGCATTGTCGAGACTTCGCTTAACCCATGCGAAAGCAGGCTAAACTGACCATTTGTCTGCCTTCTCTCAGCTTTAAGTATCTTTGCCACCAAAATTAATTTATTCTGAGTTTGCACGACTGCAGTAGCTAAGGAGTCTGTGCGCATTTCGAGAACACTCAGTCCTCGTCGCACAGCCTCTGCATCCCCAGGGTCACATCCTTGAAGTATGAATTCCAAGAAGCAGACGAATCTTCTGATTATACCTCTAGCGTGGCGTTCTCAAGCCGGCCCCTTTGCTGGGTTTTGCACATCAGTCAAGATCGCCGCCTCTGACTGTTTCATTTTATCATACGTTCTAAATAAACTAGAGTTTAGTTCATGAGCGAGTCCGCACAGATTATCGGCTAAAGAAACAAAGAAGGTGTGGTTGTTGCCTTCGCTCTTTCGCTGACTTGCTGGCACGAGGGTATAGACGGGGGTCTCGTAACGTTTAAATCCAGTGGTATCACTAAGTAATGAGTTAGCGTCTCACTAGAACCATCTAAAACGCCTACCTTTTTAAAAACAACTCCATGTTCAAGATTTAACACCACTCTCTCGCTTAACGTATCATTTTCCAATAAGACTGGCACCATGAGGTCCTCTCCTTACCATATTGCTGTGCCCGAGGGTTGGCCTATTGACTGGCTGGACCTGCAAACAGTAACCATAAAACTAACAGCATGTGTAAGAAGTAATGTCAGACATCGGTAAATCGGTCCACGCGCCAATCTGTGTAAGCAGAATGGACCGTATAACTTGGGGTTGCCGGGTTGAACTGCAGAGGAACCTGCAACACTGGTTCATTTATTAACAGTACTTGTTGGCTTCCAGAATCAGCTTCTACCATGGTTATTTGTTGACTACAGATCTCCTCCTCTTCTGTATCATGGTGTAGATTGGGTCGGTATACCTCCGCGAGCCATTGGCTTTGCAACATTTCTGTAACCTCGCTGTAGGACGTTCGTGGGTTCGCTCTCAGTAGTCCTATCATGGTGCATTTCAAGAATCTGGACATTGCTGGTGAGGTAGGCATGATGTATAGGCCTCTACGTATGCGAAGACGAACAACCCCACCGGAGTCGGGTCATAAAAGGGTATCTTCCAGTAGCGGCCACATACAATAGAATGCGAAACATCCATCATTGGCTTTGCCACGAAACCGAGGAATTTCCAGTGTAAGAAGTTGAGGGCTGACATAAGCTGGGCTTCCATGCCGTTCCTCCAACCAGTCATTTCCGCGTAAGGACACATGTAAACACTGCTTATGTCCGAGAGCCAGGATTGTCATCTTGTCGGGTGTAGCAAACACCCATCCCTTCAGTTTATTCCCCGGAGGCAAACATCCCTATCATGTGCAAACACTGCAGCCTCCATCATTTGCTTAAAGTACCTCATTTTAGTGTATCTTCGTTAAAGCGTGAGGGCCAAGGGTGTCTCTATGAACATGCCGCGGTCCCTCTACCCATCTTGCCCAGTGCCGAGGTGCCAGGGTCACGGGCACACTGGTCTCGGCCTCGCCCACCGGGTGTGGAGATATTGCCCACGTCTTCGTCATCGAATGCTTGGGCAGAGGGGGTCACTACCGTTCCGCACGTACCAAAAGTTTTTCGATCGGATTTCATTTGCGAAATTGCCAGCAAAAATTCGATTTTTGTTTTTTGTGAACATTGCTATAATGCTCCATAAGCCGGATGAAACCCGAGCTATTCAAACCAAATTTGGTGTCCCATTTAGCACATATGAAAAGAAGTTGTGTGATAAGTTTCACTGCAATTGCAGATGTTGAACTGTTGATGCATGCCTCAGTTCGATATCAGAGACCTATAGTCAAAATATGGCAAATTTTCAAATTTTTAAAATATAGCCAAATTTTATATCAAATTGAAGCTCTCGATATCCTGAACATTTTATCTTCTTGCATCAAGTCTCTACGAAACAGCATGGGAAAGCTAAAATTTAAATTTGAACTAAATAACAGACGGAATGAGCTTGATCAAATTTTTAAAGCACCGTTACAAGCTAGCTACTTGGCGTATCATTGCCATTTGTACAGCAATAAATAGCCCCAAATAGATGCTTTAATTTGATGTACTGGTTAGGCCGTAGTCCTTTGTCATCCTGTCTCCACGACTGCGAAACCCTCAGAGAGGTGTACTGGCGTAAATGCTAAATTGTAGGGATTTGAACGGCAATATCTCTTAACTGGATTGACCCTGGACTCTAAAATTTTGTCTTGTTTTTGAACACATATGGGGGTATATTATGCTCGAAAATGAGCGAAATCGGTGACTATAAAATTTGGAACCCGGAGACCCACTCCCTTAAAACTGGCAAAACTGAAGAAAAGTTGCCAACTGATGCTGCAAACTTTTGTTTGACTATCTCAATTATTGTCGTCAAGAACATCGAAAAACTAAATGCAGATTATCATTAAGTCAGTGATTTTTGGACAATTTACTGTCAAACATAGGTGTGGCTGGCGAAAAAAGTGGGGGTGGGGGTTCCGAAAAAAGTAGGGAGGGGGGTTTGGCGAAAAAAGGGAGAGGGGGTCGCGAAAAGTCGATTTGGGGGGAGGGGTAAGAAAAATTTTCCAGGGGGGGGGGTCGGCAAAAAATCGGTTTTTCGTTAAAAACTTGAAACATTTTCTCAATTTATATACAGCTATTTTTAACGATGTTTAGCTTAATTGAGCGAATTCTAACAATTTTTCGCTAATTTTAGGAAAAATTTCGAATTTTTAGCTTAAAATTTTCAAAAAAGTTGTAAAAATTCAGTAGGGCTTTAAAAATTTCTAGGCGGGAGGGGTCTGAAAAAATCGATTTGGGGGGAGGGGTAGGAAAAAATTTTTAGGGGGGGTCGACGACCCCTCCATTTGGGGGGTGGGGCCCCCCCACCCCCCCCCCCCTAACACACCTATGCTGTCAAATCAGGCCGATTTCGTCTTTCAGTGGAAAAAAGTAGGAAAAAGTAGGAATTTTTGACCCAAAGTAGGAAAAAAGTAGGAACATGCGAAAAAGTAGGAAAAAAGTAGGAAAAGTAGGAACTGTCAGACACTGAAGGTGGGGGGGTTGCAAAAATTTTCAAAAAGTCCAAATATTTGGCCTAAAGTACTTGTTATTGCGAGAAATACACGTTTTTAATAGTTTTATGGACATTTTGACTGAATATTAGCCTTCTTTTGAACTTAGAAACACCTGGACAATCAAGTAATAGAGTTTAAAACCACTGTCTAATGTTAAAATTACTTCATGATTCGATGTTTATTAGTATTACAAACGACTGAAAATGCGATTTTTGACATAAAAATAAAAAAATTTTTTGGGGGAGGGTTGGTGGGGGGTCCTGGGGGGGGGGGGGTTGGGGGGTCTCCAGAGGGCCCCCCCAGAAAATGTTGGGGAGGGAGCCCCCCCCACCCCAAATCTCCGTTACACCTATGCCCCCGAGACCCTTATTTCCAGGGAATGCCCCCTAAAAATTTTGAACCCCCTACCTGAATTTTAGCCAAAAATTCGGAAATTTTAAAAAGTTAACGAAAAATTGCTAAAATTCGTTTAATTACCTTAAAAATCGCTAAAAATAGCTGAAAATTTAGAAAATTTTTCAATTTTTTAGCGATTAACCTATTTTTCGCACACCGCCTTCGAAAATTTTTCTTACCCCTCCCTCCCCCCAAATTGACTTTTTTCGACCCCCCCTCCCTTTTTTTCAAACCCCCACCCCCACTTTTTTCGCCAGCCATCCACACCTATGGCCCCTCCCCACACTTCCCCCCCCAGAAATTTTTGCCTAGGAAAAGGCCAGGGGTCAGGAAGGCGGAGCGGAACCCCCCAAAAAAGTTGAAAAATGTCAGAAACTATGCAAACACCATGATAATGGAATAAAAAGGGTTAAATAGAAAGTTGTAAATGATTTTCACATTATGAAAAAATCCGTAATGAAAACCTTCAAAAAGGTTTGAACAAAAGGTTGAAAAATTTTTATGCTTCATACAAATCCGTATTCCCTAACCTATATATATATATACATTACATGGAAGCCAGTGGAACAAAACCATGCTTCTTTGCTGTTTAAAAGTTTCAAAATTGAGATACTGTAGCGGGTGGGTACGGTAGAAAAGAAATGCCAGAAAAGCAAATGTTAGGGAAATAAGAAACACCTTTAAAAGTAGAATGTCAGGGTGATCTTTGGATTGAAAAGGGGGCGGTCTTAACATTTAAGAGAAGTGCTTAACCTTTAAATGGAAAAACAAGAAGAATCATGAAAATGGGACTCACACCAAATTGACGTAAGAAGTGGCCTTTTCTTGACTACCCAGTATTTTCTGAAATCTAGCCATCGATGCGCAATATGTTCCCGCAAAACCAATACAAGGATTGCAGTTAGCAGCATCAGCTCTCCAACTAGTAGCGCATAATTCCACCACATCTGGGCTGTCTTGTACTGTTGAAAGGCCTGCTCTCGATGTATAAATGCATCCCTATCACGAACTAGCGCCTCCTCTAGCAGGGGCGAACCGTACCCACCCGTAGGCAAAACCTCCTTATATGATTCATTAAAGACAACTTCATCAACGTTTAGACCTCCCGGGCGTCGGAACCGTGTACTGTGGTGCGCCAACTGCGGATACACATACGGCAATACATTGGAATATACTTGTGTCTTTAGTAAATTGAGGCTTTGTTGCCTACAATTGAAAACCAGTGGCGAAATGGTATAACTTCCTAAAGTTAGCCCGCATCCGCAGGGTATCTTAATAGTACAATGGCTACATGTACGCACTACTACGGGAGGGGAGGGGTCGCAAAACAATATCCAAGAACTATCCACTAAGCCGACAAACCATACCCCTTGTTCTGCCGCGAGATTTACCAAGGCGTGTCCATCTTTGACGGAACCCAACTGTATAACACAGTGCATCTGAATAGTTGCTCGGTCTGCACGACCAAAAAGGGCGCTTAAACAGTCATGCTCAGCACCTCTTATCATCGGAATTTTTTCCGAACATCGTTTGCGCCATGCTCCAGTACAAAATACGAGTTGGTCACCCGACAATGTTGCGAACTGACTACGTTCACTATTAGTTACAAGGTATGGGTCCTTCAAAACTATTTTTCCATAAACCCGAGGACTATTCCATTGCACTTGAACAGTAGTAGCCTTCCAGATATCTAGATCAAGTTTATCTTGCGTAATTGGAATGCTAAGTTTCAACACAATGGACCCCTCTCCATACGACACCATCGACACCAGAGGAAATTTGTAATATGCTCCTACTTCTTCAACCCCATACTCTAATTTTCGAGCCTTCGTTTTTAATTCATCCTGTGCATGCTGCAAAACCTCGCGCAAAACTCTCGGCGATACTACTTCAGCTGGGCGATACTATTACTCTGTGAGCAGCGGCTAACTCATCGTGCCAAGACACTACTGTCATCACCCACTTAACAACGTCAAACATCAGACGTGTCTGTAAGCCAGATAACTGAGCAAATAGCTGCAGTGCCACGGTAATCTTGTTGGTACTATCGGTCAGACGTGCTTGCATTCTCGAGACTTCGCTTAACCCATGCGAAAGCAGGCTAAGCTGACCATTTGTCTGCCTTCTCTCACCTTTAAGTATCTTTGCCACCGAAATTAATTTATTCTGAGTTTGCACGACTGAGTAGCTAAGGAGTCTGTGCGCATTTCGAGGACACTCAGTCCTCTTCGCACAGCCTCTGCATCCCCAGGGTTACATCCTCCAAATATGGATTCTAAGAGGCAGACGAATCCTCTGATTATACCTCTAGCGTGGCGTTCTCCAACCGGCCCCTTTGCTGGGTTTTGCACATCAGTCAAGATCGCCGCCTCTGACTGTTTCATTTTATCATACGTTCTAAATAAACTAGCGTTTAGTTCATGGGCGAGTCCGCACAGATTATCGGCTAAAGAAACAAAGAAGGTGTGGTTGTTGCCTTCGCCCTTTCGCTGACTTGCTGGCACGAGGGTATAGACGGGGGTCTCGTAACGTTTAAATCAAGTGGTATCACTAAGTAATGTGTTAGCGTCTCACCAGAACCATCTAAAACGCCTACCTTTTTAAAAACAACTCCATGTTCGAGATTTAACACCACTCTCTCGCTTAACGTATCGTTTTCCAATAAGACTGGCACCATGAGGTCCATCTCCTTACCATATTGCTGTGCCCGAGGGTTGGCCTGTTGACTGGCTGGACCCACTGCAAACAGTAGCCATAAAACTAACAGCATGTGTAAGAAGTAATGTCGGACATCGGTAAATGGGTCCACGCGCCAATCTGTGTAAGCAGAATGGACCGTATAACTTGGGGTTGCCGGGTTGAACTGCAGAGGAACCTGCACCACTGGTTCATTTATTATTGGTACTTGTTGGCTTCCAGGACCAGCTTCTACCATGGTTATTTGTTGATTCCCGGGCTCCTCCTCTTCTGTATCATGGTGTAGATTAGGTCGGTATACCTCCGCGAGCCATTCGCTTTGCAACACCTGCCTCGCTGTAGGACGTTCGTGGGTTCGCGCTCTCAATAGTCCTATCATGGTGCATTTCAAGAATATAGACGTTGCTGGTGAAGTAGGCATGATGTATAGGCCTCTACGTATGCGAACGAACAACCCCACCGGAGTCGGGTCATAAAAAGGGTATCTTCCAAATGCGGCCACATACAATAGAATGCGAAACATCCATCATTGGCTTTGCCACGAAACCGAGGAATTTCCAGTGTAAGAAGTTGAGGGCTGACATAAGCTGGGCTTCCATGCCGTTCCTCCAACCAGTCATTTCCGTAAGGACACACGTAAACACTGCTTATGTCCGAGAGCCGGATTATCATCTTGTCGGGTGTAGCAAACACCCATCCCTTCAGTTTTATTCCCCGGAGGCAAACATCCCTATCATGTGCAAACACTGCAGCCTCCATCATTTGCTTAAAGTATCATTTTAGTGTATCTTCGTTAAAGCGTGAGGGCCAAGGGTGTCTCTATGAACGTGCCGCAGTCCCTCTACCCATCTTGCCCAGTGCCGGGGTGCCAAGGTCACGGGCACACTGGTGCCGGCTACTCCCACCGGGTGTGGAGATATTGCCCACGTCTTCGTCATCAAATGCTTGAGGCTGGCATGGACTATGCGGCTGAGTTGCATCGTATCCCAAGATGGCGTACTGAACTGCCTGACCGTCTCCGGGCCCTGTTTCCGGGCTCCAGTGGACGTCACTGACCTTATTCGGTTACTTGGAGGTTATACGAAAATTTAAAAAAAATTAGTTTAGACACGAACGACTTCTCGAGCTGAGTTAATAAACGAACTGACTCGGTATCTGTTTGTCTATGTAGTAATTATTAGCTTGTTGTGTTTTGTATTGTGATATGCCTAGGTGTGGCAATGTTAGCCTTTTTGTCCGGTGAAAAACTTCTGTTGCGCGAGGACGCGCTATCTAAAAAGGGGAGAAATGTAGCGGGTGGGTACGGTAGAAAAGAAATGCCAGAAAAGCAAATGTCAGGGAAATAAGAAAGACCTTTAAAAGTAGAATGTCAGGGTGATCTTTGGATTGAAAGGGGGCGGTCTTAACATTTAAGAGAAGTGCTTAACCTTTAAATGGAAAAACAAGAAGAATCATGAAAATGGGGCTCAGACCAAATTGACGTAAGAAGTGGCCTTTTGTAAATGTCAAATGTAACTATAAAAAGGAGAGCCGGTTCAAAAAGGAGGCTCAAGCTGTTGTTTCTGCACTCCAGAGTTATCTCGAGCCAGGTTTGGATTGGGGGTGTTTGTGCGCCGTGCGCTAAGTCTAAGGTAAGACAGAGGCTGCAGATACAGGGCCGGTTCAGAGCCGTTAACTAACATATCAACTCTAACAATTTATTGCTTATAACTAATTTATAGTTAATGTGTTGTATTGGTATAGAGTTGTCGGCTTTGTTTTCTGTAGCGTTAGGAGTAGTAAAGCGTGTGCTGTGCCCCGTCATAGAGTAAGTAGGCTAAGGCACTAGTAGGCGTCAACAACTAGGTCTCCTAGGGTAACCAGCCAGTCAAGTTAGCCGGTTACAATACAAAGGCATGGGTGGGGCGGGAGTTTGAAAACATAGGGAGGGGGGAGGTCTGGCAAAAAGGGGGAGCGGGATCTGAAAAATTCGATGTGGGGGGGGGGGTGGGGTAAGAAAAATTTTCGACGGGGAGGGTCGGCTCGGCAAAAAACCGATTTTTCGTTAAAAAGGAAAAATTTTCTCAGTTTTCAGCGATTTTAGCAATTTTTCGCACTTTTTGGTAACTTTTTGAAAATTTTCGAATTTTTGGCTAATAATTTAAAAAAATTTTGATAGGGGTTTGAAAATTTTTAAGGGGGGGGGTCGGCCGAAGGCCAATTTGGTGGAAGGGTTGGAAAAATTATTTATGGGGAGGGTCGACGACCCCTCAATTTGGAGAGAAAGGTTCCCAAACACGTCTATGATTGAGCCAGAAAGTCCATAATACAGTTAAAAACGGGTATTTCTCAATTCTCGCAATAAGAAACTCTTGACAACATTTGTACTTTTTTTGAGAATTTTTGCAAAATTTATCCTAAAAATGTGGTACCCCCACGAGATCTAATCCGCCACATCACCCAATCCCACGATTTTACACAAGAATCTGTCTGGGCTCAATGAGCGGACATAACCTGCATAATTGAAGGCTCCACTGCCGTGAACTTAGCGCCAAGCAACGATATGGAACATATCTGGAAAATTTGGTCAAGTTTGGTTGAAGCAGTGACGAGAAAATCAAAAAACAAAGAATTCGCAACTTTTCATCGTTTGCTTTGGTTTTAGGAATTCGCTATGCTTTTAATCAGCTGCATAGTGTTTTTGTTAAATAATACACATAAGTAACATATTGACAAAATCTAAAACCCAATAGATTTAATTTTTGTAAAAAATGATCTTACATTACATTGTTTGTGCAAACGGTCAACGTAAATCAGCCATATGTAAAATCATCTGTAACTTCTGATAGAGACCACGTACAGAAGAGACGTGCACATCATTTTAAAGCGCTTTTTGCGCTCTTTCACTTGGTAGATTCAAATGCAATATATAAGGCTTAAATGAAATTTTTATTATATGCGCTTGAGCGAAGCCAGGATGGTAGCTAGTGATGTTTCAGCAGCTGAAACTGAAACTGAAACCTAGTTTCAGCTTGTACATGTTTCAGTTTCAGTTGCTGAAACTGAAACTGAAACTGAAACTATTACGGGTTTGGAGCTGAAACTGAAACTGAAACTTAGTCGAAGTGAGAGCTGAAACTGAAACTGAAACTGAAACTGAAACTAAAATAAATTTTGAGCTGAAACTGAAACTGAAACTAGAACAATTCTGGAGCTGAAACTGAAACTGAAACAGTTTCAGCTCTACACTAAGACTGAAACTGGTTTCAGCTCTCGCTAAAGCTGAAACTGGTTTCAGCTCTCGCTGAAGCTGAAATAGGTTTCAGCTCTCGCTGAAGCTGAGATAGGTTTCAGCTCTCGCTGAAGCTGAAATGGGTTTCAGCTCCAGCGTACGCATGCTTAGCGTAAACGAGTGTATCAAAAACTGGGTCACGTTCCCAGCACGTAATATTCCAGCCTTAGAATAAATATAAATATTGACTAGTGCTTTTAGTGTTTAAATCAACAGAGGTTTGAAGTAAATATAGTGCTGCATTAAAACGTTTGTGCATAAGTTTAACTTAGTGCATTAGAATGTCAAAATACAATTGTATGGCAGTGTTTATTTGATCGGATTCCAACTAATTTGCTTTTTCGGAATAATTCTTCATTGAACAGAAGATTAAGCTTAGCCCGACGTAACTAACAACATTTTTGTAAAATGAATACATAATAACTAGGACCCCAGCTCCAGCAACTAAAAAGAAAACCAAATTTAGGGTTAATACATATTATTGCTATGAATTCTTTCATTTTAGAATGCTGCAACTTAATTTTTTAGTAAAGTCGCAGTTACATAAGTGTTCACTGGGAAATATAATGGTTGTAATTGATCATTTGTGCTTTATGCTGTTGATTTTTTCCATGGATTAAATTCGCCTATATACCGACAATTATACCGCAGTGATCTGCCGCCACAAACATGATATTATGTGAAAGTTCAGAATTAGGAATGGATGCTAAATTAGGGTTATTAGTTAATAAATTTATTAGCATAACATAAAAACAAAATAGAGGAAAACAAAAAGCTGAAATTCATTTTAGTCAGAGCTGAAACTGAAACTGAAACTGAAACTCATTTTAATCAGAGCTGAAACTGAAACTGAAACTGAAACTATAACAGATTTGGAGCTGAAACTGAAACTGAAACTAAGCTAAATCAAGAGCTGAAACTGAAACTGAAACTGAAACTGAAACTAGAACCGACTTTGAGCTGAAACTGAAACTGAAACCTGTCTGAAAGTGGAGCTGAAACTGAAACTGAAACTGAAACTAAACAGGCCAGCGTAAACATCACTAATGGTAGCAGCCAATTATGCACTCTCTGACGCAACTAGTTTGCGCAAAGATAGCTTGCCAACCAAACTTGCTTCACCCAATGTTTTGTCAAGATTGCTTCATCCATGGAAAAATTACGTAAAAAGTTCCGGTAGTGGTACTACCTCCTTAAGGTGGTGGTATCCTTTCGTGCAGTGATTTTGTGGTGATTTTTTGAACTTTCGCAAGTTTGGGTGTTAGAAACAGCTTTATATATTGTTTTAAAGCTTCTTATCAGTACATTCACGTGAGCTTACAAAACTGGCGAAATTAGCAAAAATAACAGAACTTTTCTGACATGCTGACAACTAACAGGTTGAATATAGACCAAAACTTTTTGAACATAGATTTCTCAAAACTGAATTGGCCAAAAGTTCTCTTTGTGCCATAATATGAAGGGTATATGCGTCGAGGTCTTTAGCGGTCGAGAAAATCGTCCAAATGCATGATAACACGAAATGTCGCAACTTCGCGTTGAATTTTCTTACTTCTCGAAACGTTTTATTCCAAACCAAGAAAAAGGGCCCTCCGCAGAGGTGCGAATTTCGATTCTGCCAAAAATCTTTAGAATTCTTCCGTTATTTTATAATCGTAGTTCTACCAAAATGGTTTTTCGGCCAAATCTCTAGCTTAAAGCAATAAAGTCCGGCGAATAGGCATTCATAAAATGTGCATTCGAGCGCTCTATCGGGGTATAGATAAGCCAACTTCGTCCTTAACATGTGGCAGTAATTTTCAAAAAACTGATAGTCGAGAATGGCCATTTTTGACCCTCAAAACAGTTTTTTGCTTATACTGGCTTAATAACCACTTGAGAACGAGATAGCTTGAAGGTTGTAAAAGCAAAAATGTTCATAACAATCAATCCCGTGTCTAGTCAACCTACTGGGAATCTAAGGCCAAAAACCAAATCTTTCTTATCTTTTCGCCTAAAAATACGGGACTGGTTTCAGAATATTAAAGAGCACGAAAATAGGTTACTTCGTTAGTTTTAATAGCTATTTTCGTAAAGGATTAAAGCTGTATGAGTAAAAAAATACCCGAAAGGAATCCAGCACCTTAAACGAAAATAAAAAACAACAACATTGTGTAAGTTTTCGGTATTTTCTTTGGTGTTGGGAATTTAAGATGTTTTGAAGCAGCCACGTACTGTTTTCTGTTAAATAATACACCTAAATAACGCGATGACAACCACTAAAAGCCAATAGATGTAATTTGCATCAACTGTTTTACTGTATATGCGTCTGCGAACAGTCAACGTAAATTAGCCGTCTTTAATGCCATCTATAACTTTTGATAGAAACCACGTACAGAGAGATATGGAACATCCGTAGGAATCTGAGACTGTGGAAGAGTCTGCAAGTCGTTCAGACGAAGGACATGTAACTTTACCAGAAGCAGCTCAGTCCTCAGAATTTTCTTTGAATGTCAGAGGTCTTTATTGACATAGTTCATCGACCACAGGCAACAAACTATGCGCCGCCGCAAACAGGCATCTCTGTGGAACTAATCACTACGGCGGCCTACCGGAATTCCAACTGAATTTAAACAACATACTTACCACGTTGTCTTGATAGATCCATTGCATACAAATGAATTTGTGGCAGCTGCCAGATGCCAGAAGGAATTCCAGAGTTGGAAGATGTCCATCAGATGCTGACTCCTAATGAGCATTTTGCCTATCTACTTTAGACCACCTGTAGCTGGTATCACTAATCAGAATGCTGGAACGGTTCTTCAACGTCCAACTCGGAATCGTCTGCCAATACTTGTTCTTCTAAGGCTTGAATTTGAACACCCACATCATCCTCACAATTTTTCCACTCCTAATGCCTTCTTCCGGCATTTCCACAAACTGAGAGAAACCGTTACAATCTCACACTTCATGGTCCATGTGATCTGGACGTAGGATCTCATTTGGCGTCTCTAGCTCTAACCGCCCATTCACATATTGAGACATGACTTTCAAAGTTTCTGGACTTTTTCTGGACTTGTAGTAATTGGCACATTTCTAGAGTAATTCTCCCGACTATAGGCGTAGTAAAGTAGCGGGAATTATTCTGGTAACTGGCAGTTCTACTATATGTATTTCGAGGAAATGTAGAAAAACCTCGTTGAAACGTTCTATTAGTAAATCTACCAGAATTTACTGGAAAAAGTGTAATCAACGACTGAGATAAAACATTATGTACATTCCGCTGTTGATTCTACTGCGAAGCCAACTAGGAACATTCTGAATAGGTCGAGGAAAAAGGGGTTGGGGGCTGGAGGTTTAAATCCTCTACCAAAGTACGTATATCCAAATTTCGCAATAACCTTTGCAATTTCGACTATATACGCAGCAACAGGCACAGAAGGACCTTTTCCACCTGTCACACCTATTACTGATCTGAGACTGCAGTACCTGCTGGCATTATGTATTTTTACGCATCTTAGTCTTGGCTGATCCATCCTACAGTGTTAATTTTCCGTTTACTTTTCCGCATCCGATGGAATCTGTGAATGTTCAGCATTTTGTGAAACCCATCCAGTTTCCCCAGGAAGTATGTCTCTGCGCTAAACATATATGCAAAGAAACAGTACTAAGCAAATAGCACATGGAACTACTGTAACCTCTGTCTTGAATTATCACCAACTAAACAATCGAAATCTGCTAATTATACCATATCTGGGCAATGTGTTTCGTGGAGGAGGGGTGGAATTTTGGTGCGTCTTCGGATAATGCCATGAAAATTGTATCCGGTGCGTAAAATTTTGCCATTTTCGGCGTGATTTTTCAATCCGGAACGTAATTTTGGGCTAAAATCTGGTGTGTCAACCGCGATATCTGGGGTGGCCACCCCCCGTCCACCCTCCATTGCCTAGGTGTGAATTATACCATAGCTATACTATAGTGTGAAGAATTTTTTAAAATAGTATTTTCAGTTTCATTTTAACTGAATGCAGGGAGTGAGTCTCAGAACTGGTTAACATTATCACATTTTAAGGTAAGGAAATCATTCCAAAGACTTAGCTTTATGAGAGCTTCTTCCACAACGCGCTAGAACAACGTGTGTACACCTGGCACTCCCACTGAATGAGCCAACGCCAAAACCGATTGAGCCAAACTTGTTGGCACTTACTGTGATTGAGCCAACCATTATTGGGATTGAGCCTCCTTTCCTTAATTGGTAAATCGCATTTTATTATGGGAGTGCTAAATGTCACTTATCACTCCCATGATTGACCCATGATTCGAAAGTTTGCAGGAAAATTGTACATAATGACTTGTGATTGAGCCACCAAATTTTTTTGCTATAATTACGTTTCTGCATTCATAATTTAACTCAGAAATTTTAAAATTGCAAATTCACCAGTAAACAGTCAATGCAAGTTCAGAATAGCTAACCTAAGGCTTATAAAGTGTAATTTGTAATTTTATTTATCTTTGAATGAATGATGGAAAATCAGATCAGAATAACATCACAATTTCACAAGTGTGTAAACCATAGGTGTAACGGAGGTTTGGGGTGGGGCAGCCCTCCCCCAAACTGGTGGGGAGGGGGGGGGGGGGTGGAAGAGGGGCATGTTAAACTAGCACGACCCCCCACAAGTTTTCCCGTTTTTATGCCAAAAATTGCATTTTGAAAGGCTAAGCCTTCAGTCATTTCTGGGACCGAAGGGGAGGGCATGTTAAACTAGTGCGGCCCCCCCAATTTTTCTCGTTTTTATGCTTAAAATTTCATTTTCAAAGGCTAAGCCTTCAGCGCTTCAGCCATTTCTAAGGACGTATATAAACAATCAAAGCATGGCGTAATTTTAGCATTTTACAGAGGTCTTAACGACCTCGCAAACTTGATTAACGTCAAGTTTCTAACACAAACTTGATTGCCAACGTGTTTCTAAGCACAAAATAAGGTCAATACTGAGAAATTTTTGCAAAATTTATATTAAAATAATCTATTGACCAGTTAATTTTTAATATAAAAAAGTTAATTTAATAAAGTTAAAAGGCTAATTCCCGCTTCTCGACAACCCCCTCCCCAGTTCGGACGACGTATCCCTCATGAATTTCTGAGGGGGAGGGGTGAAGAATGGTTGTTGGGCTACCCCCGTCCGCTTTACACCTATGGTCAAGATTTCTCCAAAATATGTATCGATATACGATATCTTATTATGATATGATTGGATGAAACTGTAGTTTGCACTCTGGAAAAGGATTGGGTTTTTTAAATTTCAATCCTTTTCCAGACCAGAACTCAGTTCCTCTGTTCAATTCTGGATTTTAACTTAACATACATAAGAAGCTATACGTACACAACGTGAATTCGGCATCATCGGATTTCGTGGGGTAAGTGTTTTTGGACTTTTCCTGTATTTTTAAATAACTGTGCTTTGTATGGGCGAGGGCGGATAGGGACTTTGTCAAAAATAATAACGTAGTCTACGTTGTATCACTTACGTTTCGTTTTAAGTGTCTGCTACGACTTCATTCACTTGAAACTAAGTTTTTGCTAAAAATCTCGTAGCAGACCGCTGGACTTCTTAAGCTGTGGTAAAAACGGGTTCGTGGTAGCGACAACGTTGTTCCGGACGCGTTGTCCCGTCTTCCCGGCTGGGATCGTCCCGCCGAGATGGAGATGGACGGCACCGATGTGATTTACCCACCGGAAATCTATGCCATTGGTGACGACGTATTGACCTCCGCCGAGTGGAAACGCACGCTGCGCAAGGACTTGGAATTCAAGCCCATGATAGACCTGATTGAGAGAAAGGTCTTGCCGGACGATGAACAGGAAGCTGCTTTAATGCAGAAACTCCGGCCGTACTTCTTCATGCAGGATGGTCTTCTCTTCTGCTGGCATGTAGACGAAAGGGGTCGACGGAGAGGCGACGCCTTCAAGTCCCTCTCGAATATAGAGAAATGATCATGGAGGAAGTATATACATGCTTTATGGTTGGTGGTCATCGCAGCCATAGAGCCGCCTATGCGAGCCTGGTTTCCCGGTATTATTGGCCGACTATGGCCCAGGATCTCGCTGATTATATCCGAACTTGCAAAGTCTGTGCCAAGTTCAATGCGGGCCCGGCCCGTCCACAAGCTGGATTGCAGAATGAGATCCGTGCGAATAAACCTCTGGATTTGGTCAGCATCGATGTAATGCACTGTACTAAAAACCCGACAATGCGTGGTAACACCTGCATTTTGGTCGTGGTTGATCATTTCACGCGGTACGCGGAGGCCTTCCCGATGAAGGACGAAAAGGCCGAAACGACAGCTTATTATTTCTTTAATGGCTTTGTCGCCAGATGGGGCGTACCGGTGAATTTGCTTTCCGATCGCGGACCAAATTTCATGTCCAAAATGTTCAGCCGACAATCGGAGCTGAGTGCGTCGAAACTTCAGCGGACAACGGTTTACCATCCGCAGGCGAACGGTGTCGTGGAGCGACTGAATAAAACCCTTCGCACTATCTTTATGAAGTATGCGGATATTTACCAAACGGATTGGGACGACTGTGTTAACTGGGCACTTTGTGCCTACCGAGCGTCAGTTCATAGTTCTGTGGGTGACACCCCCATTTCCTGATGACCGGACACGATATCCGGCTGCCATTGGACCATTTCTTCGATGGCCGGAATGAGGATGTGGTGGAAACGTATGATTCGTAGTCACAGTCCCATCTGTGGCGGTTGAAACGTGCTTGGGGCGCGGTCCGTAAGTCGTTGGAAGAATCAGCGCTGCAAAACCGGCGACACTATGAGAAGAAAGTCAAGCCGGTCCACTATCAGCCCGGAATGCTAGTTATGCGCCGTGTCACGGGTGTAACTCCGTCCGGTATGTGTCACAAGATGCGTCCAAAATGGGAAGGACCGTATCGGATTATGGAGAAGCTTTCGGCAGTGAACTTCCGAATTCAGAAGGTGGGATCTCAGGACACGCCGGATGTGGTCCACATCGAGAAGATTAAACCGCATTGCGAACGGCCTGTCAAGGTACCCACGGTCCAGATTCAGTAAGTACTAGTTTTAGCGGCCGCAATGGAGGCCAAGCACGTTAACGTACCTTAGCACCACTGGTGGGATAAATTTTGTCTAGTGAAGGTCACTTTTTGCCTCTTTGCGGGTTAGTTTTCTTTTTTGCTTTTTGTCGGGAGGGTTTGAATTTCAGTTTTTCTTCCATTTCGACATTCTTGTCTTAGATTATTCTTCTTTATTCTTTCAATAGCTTCTATTAATTTTAACTAATTCCCATACGAGCTATTATATTTTCTTACTTTTCATATTTATTCCTTAAAATTTTAAATTTCCCTCCGGGGTGGGTGGTCCCTTACCTCTAAAATTTTGTTTTGTGCCTGTTTTGCATGTGTACCTGCACTTAATTCTATCTTTTTCAGCTCAGTTGCTATTTTGTATTTTCTGATTCTGGATCAAATTTACATCTGTGTCATCGTGTGCGTGTACTATGGAGAAGAAGTTACCCAAGTCTGAACTTCGCCGGAAGAAGGACCCTATGATTGGTCAGGGTTTCGCCCAGGGCCACCCTCCTGACCCGGACGAAATGGAGCAGTTCCCGGTCACTAACTACCTCAAATCAGTGGTAGACGATTTGGGCGGAGACCATCCATTGGGTCAGAATCCAGCTGTTCCTTCCTGTGTGGCGTCGACTTTTGTTGTCGCCTCCGACTCGCCTGTTGTCTCGGACAGTTTCCTGGACTCTGCAGCGCCAGCAAACATTTCGTACGGTGAACTCTATAGTGGCGTAACCACAGCGGCAGAGAGACGGGTGGCAATGGGAGCGGCCCATTTGGACCCCCAACCGGATATGCCAACGCCTGCATGAATTTACTTTCGGTGGGTGCTGGAGCATTTGATTTATCACTTTGCTGGCAGCCGATGCATCTTTTTACGAAGATCTCAATTGATTTGTTAAAATTTTGCCACCAGTAAAGTCGTCTGAGCTTTAGTTTCATTCTGCTTGCCCCTGGGTGTCCACTGTGTGCTGCTGAAACAACAGAGGCTATCATGGCTTGTGGTAGTATGATTCTTTCATGATTTAAGGTCAGGAAGCCGTCGTCTATGTTAATTTCTGACCTCATACAGTAGTATGGATATAGTTGGTCGCCTTGTCTGATCTTAGGCCACTGGTCCTTTCGGCAGTGTTCCTTTACTTGAATTAGAAGTGGGTCTTTATTCGTTTCTTCCTGTATCTTCTTAAAGCTGACTCCTGTTGCTTTAGCATGATCGATCAGGCAGCTTCTTCCAACGTCCGAGATTGCATCGCAAATGTTGTTGTGTTGGATCAGATCTGTTCTTTTTATAGCGTTTGTTAAAGTTTTTGCGCACGTGATGATGGCAACTGATACAGACTGAGCTTGTAGCCTTGATAGGGCGTCAGCGACTTCGTTGTTGTTTCCTTTGATTATTTCAAATTGGAAGTCGAACGCTGCTAGTCTGTCATACCAGCGTTGGAATTTAGCAGGCTTTCTTCCTTTTCCTTGAGACTTTAGAATTGTAGATAATGCTGCATGGTCCGTTCTCAGCGTGAATTGTCTTCCGAGCAAGAATTTTTCATATTTCTCACACGCCCAAACGATCGCCAATGCTTCGAGTTCGTTAGCTGCATAGTTTCTTTCGTGGGCGGCAAGTGTGTGACTGGCAAAGGCAATTGGTACCTCTTTACCATGTTGAAGTTGTGTCAGAATAGCTCCTAGTCCAATACCCGAAGCATCGGTCGTTAGAATTGTTGGGCATGCAGGATCAAAAATTGCATTTTTTAGGGTTTGGTTTGATAAGTGTAACTTGATATTTTCAAAACTGTCTTGACATTGTTTTGTCCATGCAAACGGTACGTCTTTCCTGGTCAGGTTTCTCAGTGGTTCGGAAAGTGTTGCAAAATCTGGGATGTAGTTTTGCCAATATGTTGATAATCCGAGGAATCTTCGCAGTTGTTGCAATGTCGTTGGCTGTGGAAATTTTTTGACTGCTTCCACTCTTTCTGGGTTAGGAAGTATTCCAGTTGAGGTTAAAATCTGACCCAGAAAACTGACTGAACTTTGTCTGAATTTGCATTTTGGGACGTTGATGCGGAAATTGGCTTGATTCAAGGCATGTAGGACTTTTGTTAAAGTGTGGTTGTGTTCAAGCAGAGTTTTCCCAAAAATTAGAATGTCGTCGATGTAGCCGATGCAGTTTGGTATTCCCTCAAGGGTTTTGGAAACACACCTCTGGAAAACTGAGGCACTATCTTTTAATCCCATGGGTAATCTGCAGTACTGATAAAGGCCATTAGGGTCAATGTGGCTGTTAGCGGACGGAAGTCTTTCGACAACTTTATACTGAAGTATGCTTTCTTAAGGTTTAACTTCGAAAAAATCTTTGCTCCTTGCAGCCTAGGAAAAGGTCACTTATATTTGGTAATGGATATCTATTTGGGATGACATGGTTGTTTAGATGGGTTAAATCTGTAGTAATACGTACGTCTCCGTTGGGTTTCGGAACTACCACCATGCCGTGGGCCCATTCCGATCGTTCGCATGGTTCCCAGATCCCTAGCCTTTCCATTTCTTTAATTTCGTTGTTAGCTTTTTCTCTATATGCCAGTGGTATAGACCTCAGTTTAGTGGCATAGGGTTTAGCAATTTGGTCCAATACTATCGTGTGCTCATAGAAAGGAACCGTCGGCTGTGAGGTTGGTGAACTGTTTTAATTCTTCCGAATTGTTGTTGGCAGTATTTTGTAGTACAGCCGGCTTGTACACATCTTTGTCTGTCCAAAGATTAAAATCTGCAATGACATATTTCCCGAGAATACATCGAAATTCATTGGCGACGATATGAAAAGTTACTGTCTTCTTAAGTCCTTTGTAGTCTGCAGGGATGTGAATAATCCCAATAATGGGGACCGGTGTTCTGGTGAAGCTGAAAATTTCTTCATTTGGTTTACTAATTTTCTGGCTCTGTAGGTATTTGATATATGCCCAATGAGGCAAGGTAGATATGTCTGACTGGGAATCCACATCTGCAGTCCATTGCAGAGGCCCTGCGTCAGTCTGCAAGGTTATGGTAGCACTAAATCATGGTATTGGTCTTTCGAAGTCGGTAGCAAAGATGGTTTTCTCAGTTGTTGATGCGTCCGATTTAAAGGTCAGACTGACAGTAGGAAATTCAGTTTCTGTTGTAGAAGACTGTAGGGACGAATCTGTTGCAGGTTGAATATTTGCGAATGCCGCATGGGCGTTCTTTGTGTTTCTTGAGCTGTGGCAAACTTTTTCATAATGTCCCCACTTGTTGCACTTTTGGCATCTGTGTCCCCAGGCTGGACAATAGGGGCCCTTTGTATGACCTTTGTTTCCACAGTTGGCGCACATGACTGTGGGCATGTAGGGAAGCTTGTGATCAGCGGATCTTTGTTGATGATGAAATTGTCGTGATGGCTTTGTAAAGTTTGTATTCAATGCTGAGATATTATGACTCTGAATGGCCGTAGCGTCCTTCGAAGCCGATTCATCCGCTATGAAGAGTCTTGAAACCTTGTCGAGGTTAAGCTGGTCTGCCTGAGGTAGCATCATCACTTTCTGCGTTAATCTTTTATCACCACTACCCCATACTAATTGTTCACAGATCTGAGTGTCTTCGTATTCTCCATATTTTGCTTGAGATGCAAGCTGGTGTAGGGATACCAGATATTCTTCGTACGTTTCTGTTTGTTGTTTGATACGTGACCGAAGTTCCATTCTGGCGCGGAAAGGGTTAAGGGGTTTTCCAAACACTGTGTGGCAAAGTTCAGAAAATTCTTCCCAGGTCGCCTGTTCCAAATCTCGGGCAAAGTAGTTTTTGCCTTCCGGTTGGCTGTTGTTATGCAGGATTAGTCTCTGACCTTCCTGACCAAGGAGTTCGAATAGCATGTCATTCTTGTCTATGTCTTGAAGGCGCCGAGTGGCGGGTCTGGTAGAGTCTGTGCGACGGAGGTAGGTTTTAAATAAAGTAAACCATTCCGTCCAATTTCTTAATGGTCGGCCTGGCGATTCTAAGAAATCGGGATGAATCTTGATACCGGAAGTCGTTGATAGTTAAGATTATACGGTGGCTGACAGAGATCTTCAGTCGATGGGGATTTCCCAGCTGTTTGCTCTCAGACAACGGGCCACAGTTCCGATCGGAAGAATTCGAAAATTACCTCTCGAGTAACGATATTTGCCATCACCTTTCAGCGGTTTATAACCCGCAAAGTAACGGCAAAATAGAAAGATTCAACAAATACCTGAAGTACGGAATTCAAGCATCAGTGGGAAAAGATTGGGATGAAGCCATACAAAGTCTACTACGTTCGTATAGACTGACTCCTGCGGCCATTAACCTCGACTGTCCAGCCAAGTTAATGACACACAAACGTAACTTTAGAGATAATTACGAACCGGCCTGTCATCATAATCATAACCCCAAAGTTGGACGGAGCCCCCCCTTTCCATCCGGGGAAAGGAAAACATCAAAGGGCCCATTTTCAACTGGTGGAAATGTGCTCGTCTATCGGCCCAGGGTACCAAAAGGAAACAGTCCTTGGTTTGGGCCATTAGCCGTGTTGGAAAGAACTGGAAGATTCACCTACAAGCTTTCAGACGGTCAGCATTGGAATATACGAAAACTTAAAAGATTTTATTCTCCATAAAGTAACAGCGATTATGAAGACCTTCTAAAGAGGGGAGAAGATATTGTAAGGGCTGGCAAAGATCACGAGGCCAGCTACTAGGCAAAACATGTACAATCCAACAACAGCTTATCACTCAGAGTAGCTCATGCCTACAACATAGGATCTAATCTCCGTTTTCAGATTCTAGTTCATTCATAACTCATTTCAGCTTCTCTACAATATACTGATCACTCCGTAAAACGTTAATGAGATAGTTAAGATTTGATCACCTTACCTATAGCGTTGTTGACGATATATAGTCATGTTATCAGTACAGTGATTAAGTTATCACACCATCCTCAGTGGATCCATTCAATACCGGTTCGATGGACCCACAGTCACCTCCCGCGGTCGGCGCCGAGGTCACAATTGGGTACAACCCGGTGACCCAAGACACGTCGGCCGAGGCGAGGGGCTCTTCGGCCACACCGACTGGCCCCCGCGCCGGTTACGCACGCCAGTCCGACGCCCATGGCCAAGAGGGCCGGGCTCCTCAAGGCTAGTGGGCAACAGGCGGCAGCGGGTCCGCGAGGATCCAGGGGCACGTTAAACCGGACTATAGCGCAGGGGAGAAGGCTGATGGCCCCACGTGTCTGACGAAGGGTGAATTGACATCCTGCTGTGGTACTGTCTAGTCGGCGCATTTATCGGGCTGGCATTTGTGATAGGCAAATGTTAAGTGGTAAATGCGTGGTAGGTGGATGACAGTCCACACCTAGCTGGTTGATGTTTAGGCCAGCATCAACCGGTGAACAGGCAAGGCTGGTGAAAACGGTCAAAGTTCGTGTACGATTGGCAGCTCTCGTTCCGCGGTGATACCCGGAACCTCGTCAGACACTGCCCAGTCGACGAAAGACTCGAGCGAGCCTCGCTCTCTACTTGACATTCGCAAACTGATTGAAGAACTGCAAGCTATGGAAGCTGAACTCTGTCAAAAGGTTAACGAATCAACCCAACAGAAGATGGATTCTTCTGTTTCTGCTTCTAGCTCCGGTTCCAAATCCCGACGGAAAGTCCGTCAATCTGACCGACGTCATCAGGCGGGCGACGCCCGGTCTGCTACGGAGACGGACGAGGCCGCTTCGACCTCGTCGCGTACAACCAGAACGTCTCGTCGCTTGCAACAGAAGGCGGCTCAAGCCAAACAGCAGATTCAACCTGACCCTTCCCGAGCTCCAAATGGAAATGGAAATTACCCCATCAGTGGCTCAGGAGACGGCAACGCCGGCTTCTAACCAGCCCGAATCCATGGGATCGGACGACGACTGCCAAATTTCGGACGACAAATTGGTTGTAGACGAAGCTGGGGCAGAATCGGCAACAGCCAGCATGGTGACGAGTTCTTCGGTCAAACTGCCGCACGGTTCGCCGCCGGCATGGATGATATGGCCGCAAGTGTGCCAGTGGTACAACCAGGGCACGCTTATTCCCTGCCAGTGATGAGATCTGCACTGGAAGCGATACAGACATCTGATCCTTTGACTCTTCGCTCGAGGGTTATGCAACTAACTGTGCGTGAGCCTACTCAGGCCGAAATTGACACAGTGCCTCATCATGGTGAGCGAGATTCTGGCGACGACTACGGATTTCTATCCGGTTCTACATCTGATACGCATGATCCTAAATTCGCCCGAACCAGTCTACATGGTCTTTGCGGGCGCTCATGCCGACATGCTTCGTCTCGCCAGATTCTGTAGCGTAAGATACATGGAGAACTATGTGGCCGAACTGGGTGAAGTGGTGGATCCAATCTATTCCGTACATTGAGGCACGGCGTCGCCGAGACCCCTCTGTACCGGAATATGGTTGGGAGGCTTACCACCAAGATGTCCACCATCCATTTTGGGAACAACATTATGGCCTCCACAAGTGGGCCGAAGCTTGCGATGTGCCTTCGGCGAAGGGAATGAAACCTGTTCGTTTCTACGGCTGCTCGGTTTTCCCGACAAAGGAAGACACTCAATATGCTCTGGCCGACGTGCTCAACATCTATTCCGTCTTGGCGACCATCGCGAAGGCGGTTACTGCCGAGGATTGGACTCAGATCATTTACCTCAGTGGCGCCCTCCATACGTTTGGTCGCCAAAGTCTGAGCAAATATTGCCGGGGCCAGTTATGCGATGGGTCCTCTCCAGCAAGCCGCCGCCGATACGCCAAACTACGGCAAGGCGTCGTCAGCGCAGAAGACAGCGCAGCTGAAGAAACGACAGAAGCTGTCAAATAATCGGACTCAAATGATTGAAGAGGCAAAGGGAAAATTTGCCTGGTCCCTGCTTATCCCGGAAGAAAAGGGTGGTAACACCATGCACCCTTTGCGAGTGGTGTCCTGGGTCCCGTTGCTTCGGATTTTGCGGGACTTTTGGAAACTCAAATATCCGATATTTCGACGGAGGGACGACGTCCTCGATTGGGACCGATATGCCGCCGTCGAACGAAGGCCGTCCACCGGACCGTTCATCGCGATCTACGACTCCGACAGAAGAAGATGCTCAACGGGAAGCCGGAACCTTCCGACCTCCGGCACTAGACGAGGGTGCTGCTGGTCCGGCGATGTATTCCCCTCTGCCTTTGACTGGGTGGGGCCGACCTCGCTCGGCTGGTCCTTTTCCGGCGGTCTCTCCACCGCCTGGACTCCTGCCCTTGAGACAATCACTGCCGCCTGTGGGTTCGACCCCGGCTGCAGTTAACCCGTCCGCGGTCGATGAACTTTTGGCTGCCCATCCTGGGATTCCCTTCCAGAGTTATCAGGAAGCTCGGCGCTTCTTGATCGCGTGCGGGGAACGTCCCTATGGGGTAACTGGTCCATCGGGATTCCTGCCTTACCTGGACCATTGGGAACTTGAAATCCCTACCACACTCGTCCAGTCAACTGCAAGAACCCATCCAGAAACAGGTGTCCAAACGCAGGAACTGGTACCCATGGCCCAGATGCAGCCCAACATTCAAATCTTCGGCCGGGATGGACTTGCTCTTCTACGAACTATCTATCTGGAACTATGCCTGGTATTACCCAACCTACCCGCCACATTTATGTGGTTGGCCCGCCCTCGGACCCGGGTGATCCGTACTATAACCCCGAGGACTTCTTCCGGATGGTCGACCTGGGGCTCCCGGTTTTCTGGGAGGTGTATAAGGAAATCCCGGTGGGTGGACAGGGTACTACCCAACAGTGGAATGAGCTGGTGATTCTCTATCGCCGGCGTAGCCATCGTCCTGAAGGATGTACGGTGACGTATGGGGTCCTGCCCTTTGTGAACACTTTAAACATTTTGATCATCGGCGACACCAGTTTTTCTCGGCTAATTGAGCCGATGAAATTGGTTGCCGCCCAACGACGGATGGTCCAACATGTGATGGATGACATTGACGTTCAGGGTATGAACCCGGTGGAGGTGATGCGGGAATATGAGGGACTATATCAGCGGCCCAGTCGGCGATTGCCGGCAGCTCCGACCCTTTTGGTCCCCAAGGAGGAGCTGGTGCTCCCATCCTCGACCGCTCCATCGATGGTGGTCACCCGACCGACTGCCCCGGTCCAACCTGTGGTACCTACTGCTCCGTCTTTGGTGGGGCAACGCTTGACTACTTCGACCCCGTCGACATCTACGGTTCGGTCGGCCGCCAAAAGCCGACGTTTGGAACCTTCGGAGGGCGACGCCCGGGAGGAGAAACCTGCTCAGAAGGCGCTACAACAACCCGAATCTCAGCCTTCGCCGACTAAGAAGAAATCGGAACCATCTACGTCACGGAACCCGACTGCGGTCGTCGGTATGGACTTGGATCCAGCGGTTCCTGGAAGTGGTCGTGATCGTGGCTCATCGCGATCGGAATCGGGTTCTGACTGGTCGTCGCGCGGCCGAGGTCGCCGACTGGATTCGTCCGATCGGGGCCGACACCGCCCATCCGAGGGGGCTACGGCCGGTCCATCCAGATTTGGGCCCAGGGACACTGGAACTCGCGATACCCGTGGTGCCAAATCGACGTCTCGTCAGTCTCAGCGTCGAGAAGGATCGAAACCTCCGCCTTCGATCGAGTTGCGGGAGTCGTCGTCGCATCGCCAGCGTCGCGAACGTTCGCCGAGCGGTGCTCGATATCGCTCGCCGACTCCGCCTCGCGATTACAGGTCTGGATCACGATATACGCAAGAAGACATCAAACGTGCAGCGAGTCGTGAACGCCGACGTGAGGCCGACAGACGGTCGGCTACAACGCCGACGAAAGATCGCCGTCGTCCGTCGAGAGACCGACTCCCGGCCTATCCGACATCTGATGATCGCTGAAAGGGTCGTGGCCATGCTCGGACCTCGACCCCGATTCAGAAGGGGCGATTCGAATCGCCGTCCAGTAAGCGATATTCGCTACCGACGGTGACGGTTACACCGGGGCCTGGGAAACGACAAGTTGTACGAACTTTACCACCGGAATATCCCGATAGATACACCAGCGACAATTTCCCCCATTTCGGGTATTCCTGGCGACGGTCCTCTGCGAAATGAAGAACGAGGACATTGGCGAACGGGTTCGGCGAGGTTTGACGGTTCCAGTCTATGAGCCATTCGTGATTGAGCAGCCGACTCAAGCGGAAATCGATGCTATCGTCCAGGCGTCGAATCCTGCTAAGCCGGTGGTATACCAACGGGACTTTTCCGGCCGCTGGCGGGCAACCAGCGTGCCTGGGGATCACCACTGGGACGAATTGCATCCTTGGGTCCAGCTTTTGCGTCGGGTTGTGTTCAACTGGTTGGTAGAAAATGCTGAGACGGCGCCTCGACTTCCACACGATTTCATTGACAATTACCTGTACAACCATATGAAGGAGATCGACCCGGATTTGACGGAGCGGGTCACCATGAGACCGATTCCGGACCGCGATGCCAACCGGAATCCGCTGTCTCGGTCCAATTGGAAGATTCATCCGTACTGCTTTCCGAATGGGGATGTCTATCCCGAGGTCACAGTCGATCGCATCGGCTCGAATGATCGTTGGGCGAATATTCTCGCGGTGGCAGCTCTTGTCCCCGAGATGTTTCGGTATCCGCATTTGCTTGGTAAGCGAAGAGCCGCCCACTTCTATGCCTGCAGCATGCATTCGCGCCGACTGCGACTGCGATGTTTGACTCTCCAGAAGGCGATGAAGCTGTACCACCGCCCTCACGTGAACGGTATCACCGACGTGGAGGGGGAGCGGTTCCTCTATTTCTACATCCGCCATCACTATCCATTTTCTTTCATGTACCACCACAAGCGGTTCTTGTCATTGCCTGTCGAGCAGTTCCAGGGCCAGTACGTCCGTACAAAGGAACATTTGTACCAGGGCCGAAAGGGCTGGCACTGCAATGCCGAGGACGTCTGCGAGCTGGTGTGGCGAGAAAGCCAGGCGGATGGTTACACCATTAAGCGCGAGACGGATCGACTGATGGCTGCCTACCATCCGTGTCGCCTTCAGATGTGGCAATCTGGGGCCGATCAGTTGACCCAGCGCCTGATCATGTATCACGCCCTCTACAATTCCCCGGAAATGCAGGACGAGCTGGTCGAAACGATCGGTTGCTTGTATGGGAAAGCTTCACAGGATCCATGGTGGGGAATCGGCGCCCGACTCCGCCAGGATCTGAGGCCGGATGACATCCGTACCTATGGGCGAGAAAATTGGATCTTCGACCCGGATCGATGGGATGGTCGGAATATCCAAGGCTGTCTCTACACGGAAATGGGCTTGTGGTTCATGCAAGCCGGTCCGGATGAGCTTTGGGTTGACCGGTACAACCGACAACCCCTGCCGGACGATGAGATGGAGGCCTATCGCCAGGTCGTCCGTCAACGCATCCAGGCAGCAGCTGAGAATTATCGTCAAGGAAAGCCCGCGCCGCCTTTCCATCGCAAGGACGCGCCGGCTGTGCTTCGAAATCAGCCGATTGACCTCGGACCCAATCGTCTTGGGTTCCATATCATGGGATGCGCGCCTGAAGGCCAGGAGAAGAACGTCTATTCTCCGGCGGCATACATCATGATTTCCAATCCTTTGGAACCCCATCCCCGGGATGACCATCGCCCTGAGGACATTATTCTGGTCGAATATTGAGGGGGCTTTGCCCGATTCGACCCGGCCTTTCTCGGACTTTCTTTCCTTATCAGTGACTGGTCGTACCGAAATTCACTGTTTTGGACCTAATTTCCTGATCCTACCATCATTATGACTTTTTCCTTGGATTTGGTCTAGCCATCGTCCCATTCTACCCCAAATGGACCGGCGACGCTTATTCTATTTATTAAATTTATTAAATTCTTTTTATTTGGCGAGGCTTCCCCGGCCGGCTCCTGCGCGGTTGGTGTGTTATTCACTTGTGCCACGGTCTCCTCGCTTGAGTTGTTCTCGCGGGGTAACTGTACTTTTGTATTAGGTTAGTTTCACTCTGGTACCGCTACATCTGGAGACCATGTTGGCCTGGTGCTATGCTAGCCAATTAGAGGTCGGGGAGGTATCATTCTAAAGTACAAGTACCACCATACTTTTGGTTCGACTTCGAAACTTTGAATTTTCGGGGTAGTTACCGTGCGTTTGTTTTTGTCTAGGTGAGTAACGCTTTTTGGGAATGCATTTTAGGGCTGTTGGAACGATGTAGGCGTTTTGGACCAATACACTACTATATGTTGGTGGACAGTATCCCCCCTATGCTATGTTTTTTGGTCATTTTGGCACTGAGCCAACTCTGTGCCAAGGTCTCCCCAAAGTCGGACTTTCGCTATTTTAACACAAATTTTGGTCACACTTATCTAGAACTGGGTAGCAGCTGGAGAGGTATAGTATTTTTTGTTGGAAATTATCGAAAGGGGTGCATAAAGTAACGAAGTGAATTTTTTAATTTTGCTCCCTAGCTCTCAGGAGTCAGGCCAAAACATTGCATTTTTGGCCTATTTGGGCGAAAAGTTTCTACAGGCCAAAAAGTCAAAGTCCCACTTTCACAAATGGCCTAAAAGTCATTAAAATGGCGTTTTTTGGCCTTTTGGTGGTACCCATATATACGTAGTAAATCGGGGTCGCTGAAAACGATGAGCATGCTGCCGGGCGACCTAGATGCCACATCCGTGGGAAATCCGATGGACAAGGACCCCATCAAATGGAGATCGAATTACACTGATGCCATCCAAATGCTTAAAATATGCTACCGAGTGGTTGCTTGCCTTTCCTCGTTCTTGAATATTCCGGCCTTTCTGAATCATCTGTTGGTGGCTAGATAACTCTGAAGACGTGTTCCGGACTTCTCGTTATTCTCGTCGCTTCGTTATTCTCGAGCAAATATTAATTGCGCAAAATCTTGTCCTGGAACATCAAATGGAGAAACCTGAAAAAACATCGCAGCCAGAACTATATTTTTTGCATGCACACATGTCTAGTCAAGCGAGAAAAAACTAACTTTTTAGATTTTTGTAGTGCTGAGATGTATTGGTTTTGAATTTCCTGCTAATGGTTGGAAAAATTTTGGAAAGTGGGTTTATTCCGCCAAAGCTAGGTCACTCCCAGGACATAACGAAAGGTCTGCAAAAGGATTGAAATTTCAAAAAATTCAACCCCTTTTCAGAGTACAAACTACAGTTTCCTCGAATGATGTATAAATATTTAATAAGAAAATGCGAGGCAGCATATATATAATCAATACGGATGTATGCCAGAGATTGCATCTCGCACACGGCCAATGCCAAGTATACACATTTCAGGAAACTGATGTGTAAATCAGGAATATAGCATAGGAGTAACGGAGTTTTTTGAATGGGCGGCTCCAGCAGCACCCCGAATTACCCTATGGGGCAGTTCTCACGAAAATCGGAGATCAACCTTTTGATCGATCGATCGATAAGCTCACCGCTTCAACTTTGATTTTTTAAATAAACGCCCTCGATTTACCCCTGGGGCAATTTCTCAGCACCGTCGGAGACATAACATTTTTTGGAACATTAAGAAATGCGAAAAAATTCTCCCCACCTATATATACGTATACATAGGTGTGGCTGGCGAAAAAAATGGGGGTGGGGTTCGACATAAAAGTAGGGAGGTGTTGTTGACAAAAAAAGGGAAGTGGGTTCTGAAAAATATGATTTTGGGGGAGGGGTAAGTGAAACATTCGAGGATGGTTCGGCAAAAAATCGGTTTTTTGTTAAAAAAATTAAAAATTCTATCAATTTTCAGCTATGTTTAGCGATTCTTCAGGTAACGCTACTTTTTGGTAATTTTTTGAAAAATTTCAAATGTTTGGCTAAAAATTTTCAAAGAGTTAGAAAGGGGTTTGAAAAGTTTTAAGGGGGAGTCGGCCGGAGGCCATTTGGGGGAAGGGGTTGGAGAATTTTTAGGGGGAGGGTTGGCGGCCCTCCATCCAATAACAGAAACAACAGTAAGCAGAAAACTTGAAATACTAGCAAATTTTGCAAAATTTACCTTAAAAAGAACCAATTTTAGTAAATTGACGTCCCCTCCCCTATACTTCTGGGGAGGGGGTAAAAATGGCTGGGGATAGCTACTTTCCGCCTGCCTTAACCCATAGGATGCCCTCCCTCCCAGCCATTTTTTCAATCCCCTTCAGACATTGTAGGGGTTGGGGCGCCCCCCCCCTAAGTGGAAGGGAGGCGGGATTGTATTGTAAATGGCGCCAAACTACTTATTACTTCGTTAAATACATGGGGAAGTTGGGTGTTTGAGTGTTTCAGAGTAGTGCTCGGAACGGTTCCACTGGAACCGGTAGAACCGGAACCGGAACCGGAACCGGAAGGATTTTTAGAACCGGAACCGGAACCGGAACCGGAACCGGAACCGGTAGCATTTGGAACCGGACCGGTTCCAGTGTAATTTGTTTCAGATGTTTTGAAAAATGTATCCAAAAATTAAGTTTTCGCCTGCAAATTTTCAACTCTAGCTTTTAAATAACACTTTCAGTCGGGAAATTCTGAAAATTTTTCTAGCTTTTGAATGTAGTCTTTTGAAAGTTTTCCGAAACCTATTATGCGGCATTATTTTTTAACATGTAAGAGTTATAACTTTTTCTTGCATGTTGGTAAGATATGCGATTACTTTTGAGCTGATGATTCCTTTTTGGAGTAACCAACTTTGAAGCACTAATAATAATTGTTACTTGGAGCAAGGTCTGTCTCTTGTGCATTTTATTGTGCACATGCACACTTTTTCCAAGCTGCACACTTAAATTTATTAATGCACACTTAAATGCACAGTCAAATTATACTTCCGCTAACCACAAAGTGTCCTAAAAAATTTTGAAAGTGCTTCAAATTTTAAAAAAAGCTCTAGCTTTTAGCTGGGGGCTGCCGCCCCCAGACCCCCGCATCTTCTTACTATTTTTCGATCAGAGCAACGTCGCAAAGACCTTACTTCTGTTCAATTCTTTCTTGTTTACAAAAGCCACTAATTAATTATTGAAATATTTTGGCTTTGGGTTGTATTTATATACTTATATATGTCCCTTCATTGTCAGAAATAAACGACTGGATTAAGGTGCTGGTATCCTTTTGTGCAGTGCTGTTGTGGGTATATTTTGAAACGCTATAACTTTCGCAATTTTGCGAGTTGGAAAGAGCTTTATACATCATTTTAAAGCTTATAATATGTAGATTCTCATAAGAGTACGAAACTAGCAAAATTGGCAAAAAATAGCAAAAATTGTCTGACATACTAACATCTTACAGGCAGAATACAGACCAAAAATATTTGAACATCGATTTCTCAAAACTGTGGAATCGGCCGAAATTTTTTCTTGTGCTGTCGTATAAAGGACATGTGGGCCGAGGGACATTTTTTTGGATTTGGCTCAGCAGGTTTTAACGGTCAAGAAAATCCACTAAATGTGCGGTGACACGAAATTTCGCAACTTTGTATTGAGTTTTTTCGCAACTGGAAATGTTTTAGCTCAAACCAAGAAAAATGTCCCTCCGCAATAGTGCGAGCTCTCATCCTGCCAAAAATCACGCGAATCGATTGCGTAGTTTTTGAGAAATCGATGTTCAAAACAAAATAATCGCAGTTTTGCCAAAATCGTTTTTCTGCCAAATCTCTAGCTTAGAGCAACAAACTCCGGCTAATAGGCATTGATAAAATGTGCAATGAGACTGTGTATCGATCGAGTATAAATAAACCAAAATTGTCCATATGATTTGGCAGTAATTTTGAAAAAACTGATTTTCTCGAAAACGGCCATTTTTGGACCCCAAAAATCGTTTTTTGCTTATACTGACTTAACCACTAGAGATAGCGCAAAAGTTGTAAAAGCAAAAGTGTTCATTTCTGTGCCCTCTATCCAGCCATACCAACCAATCCGGTGTCCCGACTGTGTACTGAGAGAATAATGGCAAAAACCAAAAATTTCTTATCTTTGCAGCTAAAAATGCGGGACTGGTCCCAGAATGTTAAAGAGCACCGAAATAGTAAATTTGGAAAGTTTCATCCACTTTCATAAAGAATTAAAGCCTATAGGATCAAATTTACACAAAGCGATACCAGCACCTTAAGCCAATTTCTCTTAAAGTATTTCTTCACATTTTTTCCTTTACAACGGTTCGACGCGTACAATGCTAGCTCTCTTACTGCCGTTTGTTAATCTGTTAAAACGACAAGAAATTGTTCAGAAAAATTTTTTAAAATGCAACATTTTTTCCAATAAAAACATTTTTTCCAAAACGCACCCTATTTTTAATATGCACAAAAAATGCACAAATATCCGATATCTATCAAAAACAAACCCTAACTTGGAGTTAAGAAACCATCTTTATATCAAAATATAGCCTAAGATTTCTTTTTCTAATAGATATATACCTGGAACCTAACTTTGGTTTTCTAGAGTTTTCACTGAATATTAGAATGGGTGCATACAGATTTTCGCAATTTTCTCTTAGTAGACAGTCGTTGACAAACAAACATATGAATTCTTTACTGTTTCCAAATTTTTACATTTTTCCACTTCTTACAGCTACAATGTACCGCCAAATGTCAAGAAATAAGATTCCAGTGTATATGTCTTGCTGTATCAATGCAAAAGAAACATGACTAGTTTTTGAGCAAACAAGATAGAGGATTGCGAACAATTAACAAATTCTTGGTCAATTGTCAAGCAAAATAAATCAGAGGAGAGGACCAGGTAATTAGTGGCAGTGACATGCTGTGAATGCGTAAATCCTATACTTAGTGACAGTTGAACAAACTATTACCATGGGACACAGGAAACGAGTTTAGGATTGAAATTTTTTACATATTCATTACACTTTTAACACATTTTAACACTATTAAAACTGGCATAAAAATTAATTACTATTTTACATGTAAATTAATAACGTTGAGCATATAACAACGTTGGCTCATAAGGTTTTGGTCCAATTTATATAAAAAACTAAAAAAATTGAATTATAAGCCTTTTTACAAAAATCTCAATTGGAACCGGAACCGGAAGCTAGAACCGGAACCGGAACCGGTGCTCTGGAACTGGAACCGGAACCGGTTTCAAAAATCGGAACCGGTCCGAGCACTATTTCAGAGGATCCCCAAAATAGCCAGGACTGTGGAGGCAGGGAATAGTAATTCCCGCTCAGTCAGTCAGTACCCCCTCCCCCACCCCAACTCCCAAATCTCTGTTACACCAATGATTACATACACCAGCTGTGATCAAGTACTGCTGCTACCATTTTGCGCAGAATTGCTGGAAGGAAAAGCGCATTAAGCGAGACGATTAAAAGAGACGAGAAAAAACTAAGGCCTTGCAAAGGTGAACTTGTGAATTTACAAGCTACTCAGTGTCAATGTGCATTAACAAGTTACTTGGAATTTGAACTGACAGTTAGAAAGCCTTGGCTTAGCTAGCTTTTCCTTGCATTTATCGATAACAAGTCAAGTGAAATTTTTAAAATTCTGCGTTTAATTGTCAGCCCAGGGAAGTAAATAATGGCAAATGAGTTAGTGGTTCAATCTGCAGTCATTATGTATAGCTTTCACAGAAATTTTCGAATCATGGATCAATCATGGGAGTGATAAGTGACATCTAGCACTCCCATAAATAAATGTGTTTTACTAATTAAAGAAAGGTGGCTCAATCCTAATAATGCTTGGCTCAATCACAGTAAGGGCCAACAAATTTGGCTCAATCGGTTTTGGCATTGGCTCATTAAGTGGGAGTGTCAAGTGTACACACGTGCTGGAACAGATATTCTCTCACCTACTCATATATGTATGTGTGCCGATGCAGAACATTCGTAATTGCCTATTATATATGATATATGATATATGATATATAATAAGCAATTCGTTTTGCCGATTATTCATAATAAGCAATCTTATGGACAACAGCGAGAAACGGTGTTTCCAGGATTTCGTCTGGAAGGCCAGGAAGTACCACCTCAGGTTGACTTTTGGGTTCAGGGCGGTGGCCCAGAGTGTCAAATTGGGTCTTGTCCTCACTGAAGGTCCCCACTGATTATGAGAAGGGGTAAGTGTTCCCTCCTGTGGTGAGCTCCAAATTTGAGGGAGGTGGTTAATCCCCAAACCATTGCTTCTAAACACGTGTTTTTTAAAGTCTGACACAAAAATGTGTGTACAAAATCTGTAAGGCTTCCAGTAAACTAAATATACGTCGTAACCCCATAAAACAATATGTTTCGGAATCCTTGCAGCGAGATGAACATTTTATAAAATTTAAAATTTTCTAAAATTTCAAAAATTTTTAAATATCGATTTTTCGGGGAATTTTTTTGGACCGTTCAAGCTGTTTAGCTCATTCTTTCAGAAAAATTTTCCCATCCGAAGATGCATCGATTGACATAAGAAAGAAAAAAATCGGTTGAGAAATATGCATTTTATTCCAAAAATTTGTTTTTCCATTTTCTTTGATGTTTGCCGCTTTTTGCAGCTTTGACTGGTTATTACTCTCGACGTGCTCAACGGAAAATGTTTCGCTTAGATTTTCAGGACCGCCTAGGCGTAATCTTTTACCTGATATGTGTGGTATTTCAAATTTTGAAAGTACAGTTTTTTGAAAAATACCACTTTTTGACCAAAAACTTCGGCAATTAGCAAAAGTGTGTAAAAATAACATAATCATCAAGTTCGAGCTGACCTGAATCCAACGATATAAAGGTTTAGTTGCTACGACTTATATTGCACCAGCAATGAATTTTTAAACAATATCCCTTATTTCAGCTGGTATTTGCTAGTTACACTGCTTCAGTCAAATCACGGCGGCAACATCAAAGAGAGCCAAAAACCAGCTGAAGTAAGGGATATTATTTAAAATTTAATTGCTGGCGCCATATAAGTCGTAGCAACAAAACCTTCATATCGCAGGATTCAGCTCAGTTTGAACTTCATGATATGTTATTTTTACTCACTTTTGCTAAATTTGCTTTGCCGAAATTTTTGGTCAAAAGTGGTATTTTCAAAAAACTCGACTTTCAGGATAAAACTGACTCCTAGACGGTCCTGAAAATCTAATCGAAAAAATTTTACGTTGAGCGAGTCGCGAGTAATAACCAGTCAAAGCTGCAAAAAGCGGCAAATATCAAAGAAAATGGAGAAAACGAATTTTTGGAATAAAATGCTTATTTCTCAACCGATTTTTTCTTTCTTGTGTCAATCGATGCATATTCGGATGGGAAAATTTTTCTGAAAGAATGAGCTAAACAGCTTGAACGGTCCAAAAAAATTCCCCGAAAAATCGATATTTAAAATTTTTTGAAATTTTAAAAAATTTTAAATTGTATAGAAATGTTCATCTCGATGCAAATATTCTGAAAAATATATGTTTTTATGGGGTTACGACGTATATTTAGTTCACTGGAGGCCTTGATTTTGTACACACATTTTTGTGTCAGACTTTAGTTTCACCGAGCACCATAGGTTAACGCGGGAGGGTCTGGGGGGTCCAAGCCCCTCCCCCAGCCCGGACAAGGTACAAGCCCTATCGCCGTCGGGGACAAGGGGTAACAAAAAAATGGCCAAGGGGAAACCAAAAACATCCAGAAAAATTAGTTTTTACAGTAAAATTTCAAAAAATTTCCGGCTTCGCCGGAATTTTTTAGCTAAAATGTTTAATTTTTCGGGAAAATTAGGCAAAATTTTGAAATTTTTTTCCAAAAATTGAAGATTTTTTGTAAATTTTGACAAAAAATTGCTAATTTTAATAAAATTAGCGTTAATTTTTCCAAACATTTTACAAATTTTTTCTTGAGGTACAAGCCTCCCTGAAAATTTTTTTCAAGGTACAAGCCCCCTCAAAATTTTTTGGGGACAAGCCCCCCCAGGACTCGACCCTATGTTAATGTATGCCGAGCACTTCAAAACTTTTCATGTGATTCACTTAACTGGTGTTCAATAATGCTTTCAAAATTAGCAATCTATGATACTATTACTTTCAGTTTCAGCTTCGTTAGATTATTCTGAAAGAACCTCGTTATTGTCAAAAATCTTATGCGTGTAATTTTGTGGTCACAATACCAGAAGTCTCCAATTCTGCTGAATATCAGACCTGCCGGTTGGCCTGGCTCTGAACCTGATAAGGTTAAAACTATGCTAACAAACAACCATATGTTTTAAATCCAACCTGTGCATATTTTCAGACGTCCCCGGTTAATTGGATTATCATTGTTTCCTCGGGCTGAATTGCTAGCTAGCAGGTTCTGCTTTCACACATGAACAAATGGTTCACACAGTCCTCCTCCTAGCAGTGTTGCTTAGCTACAAATATGATCTATAATCCTCTTGTTATTCAAATATGTACAGTTCAGTTGACAGGTTTTGTACTGATAGGCTGAAAGTTGGCACAACGGAAATAGTTGTGTATACAACTCTCTGAAACGCCTTTTGGAAAGTCTACATTCTAATTTGCTTCCTTATGTAGGATTATGTGCTTCCTTATGTATTCGTTTTTTTACC
The DNA here is from genome assembly GCA_030248195.1 of Trissonchulus latispiculum. Classification (NCBI taxonomy): domain Eukaryota; kingdom Metazoa; phylum Nematoda; class Enoplea; order Enoplida; family Ironidae; genus Trissonchulus; species Trissonchulus latispiculum. The sequence continues at coordinate 60,683 of JASAND010028961.1, read as the reverse complement.
AGCGAGATCTGTAATGGGCTTTTTTGTTTCCATCGCTGAGAATTAAGTAAATGCTAGATTCATCACCAGTTAATGGAATATTTCACTAATGTAGCATTTCTTTTAATTTTAGGTTTGACAAGTTGGAAACAGAAGAAGTTGAGCAAACAATGGGTTTGAATTCAGGGTTGAAATTAAAAACTGTTGCTTTGTATTTCTTCTTATGCGACACCATTGCCAAGTAGTTGATTTGAAAGCTATTGGATATTTGAAGGTAACTGAATTGTTGTGGCCCGTTTATTTATTTTTCGCTATTTTGGCATTATTGGGCCGTATTCACCAAGCTCTGGTAACCTACCAGTGGTAGCTTTTAAAGGTTACCAGTGCTTAAACCAATTGGTTACTTACAGACTCATTTCACCAAACTTTTCTAACCAGTGGTAGCATACCACTGGTAGCTTACAGAGAGTTATTTTGCTAACCAGCCTTGGGCGTCTTTTGCAGTGTATATTCTGGATGTAAATAACAGTTTTCTTGTTAATTTTTCGCTAGAAAGGACCAAAATGCTTTCGCTGCAGTAACACTTATGTTTTATTTATAAGTTTTATTTTTTATATTTCTTATATTTCAAGCGAAAATTATAATATCATACAAACTTTCTTTTCGAAGTAAGATCCTTAATTTGTCACATGATATTTGAAGGTTTTTCGACAAATGCGCATTTATTGTTAACAAAGTAGCGAAGTTTGCTTAAAAATTAGACATTATGGCACATATGTATGATAGGGTTAATGGACTATACGCGAAGAGTCTGCGAGTTTGTAGAGACCGAACTAGTCCATTAGACAAATTCGATGCTATCAAAAATATTCCCGAGAAGTACCTATTTTTTGATGAGTACAATATCTGATTAGTTTCGCTCGAAGAAAAAGCAATGATTTATCGGCCATAAAGAAATTATTCCTCTCGAGCAGAAAGAGAAAATGCTAAACCATAAAAAATAGCCCTCGGCAATCGTCCCAAAATGCGTGCGAAAAGCATATTAATGTTGTCGAAATCTTGCAATATTTGATTTTTCGAAAAATAGTAATGGTCCTCGAAATCAATTTTCACTGTGTTCTCTTATAAACTGTAAGGAATTGAAGAATACTGTCAAGAGAAAGTTGTAGGTCTTGATGAGAAAATTCGAATGACTTAACACCTTGACCGCCGTGTGACCCATATTGGGTCACACTAAACTATTACCTGTGGGCCATGTGACCCATATTGGGTCACGCATTGTTCTGACTTCTATTGAAGTCTAAAACACTGGCGCAGTAATATTACTATCAAATTTGCATGCTGGCCTGACAGTAAAGTTTTCACTGAGACATATGGGCCCGAAAAAGCAGATTTTCACAGATTTTCATATTTCACCGTTGTGAGCAATTAAAGCAAAATTTTTGACATAGTAAGTTTTAGTTTTACATAAAAATGAAGAATAAACATAAATAAATAAGCAAAACAATAATATATACCGAAAATAAGCGTGAGCCAGTTTGAGTCGTCAAGTGCAGACTGCATAGTTATTACCTGGGGGCCATGTGACCCATATTGGGTCACACCACGTAAACCTTAGATCTGAGTGTCTATGATATCAGGGAATCTATCTGACCTTTTGACATAACTATAAAACGGTTTTTGCAAAAACTGAGTTTCGGCCTACGTGTTATGTTACATAAGCTCTAATACCGGCAGTGAATGTGTTAAGTTTGTCCGTGGAGAGTGGCCACAGTGCAAGTTATAGTGGATTAAAGCTAATTTTTCTAAAACTCACATTTTCATGCGGCGACTTTTCTAAAATGTTTTCTAGGCTAAATGATACCTACAACTGTAACTGTAACTGTCCTTGTATGAGTGTGTCTACCAAAAATAGGAGCAGTCTACCCCAGTAGGAGTCACTATATATTCTTAATTCAGTCTTAAGAACTCAACTGACAGAATAATTGAAAATAATACAAATAGTAAAACGACCCACAAGAAAATTTTAAAATTTGCAGGAAATATAATTTAATCAAACTTAATTAATCGTCAATAATTAAATAAATGATACAATTACTAAACGATGTGATTTCGCTGAATTATAATAAACATTAAAATACAATTTCAAAAACAGTTTTAGTTCTAAGGAAAACATTGTTCAGCCTTTAGCCTCTGTAAGTAACCACTGGTTAACCACCGGTAACTTAACCAATTGGTTGTGAGTACGCTCGGCTAACCAATTGGTTTTCTTACCGTCTGTAACCCTACCACTGGTTAGGCTACCACAGGTAGGGCTACCACGACTTGGTGAATACGGCCCTCACAGTAAGAGGGATGTTTAATCTATATTGTAAAACCTAAGTTGAAAATTTTCGACAGCCAAAATGTTTAGCACTTTATGCGGAGTAGTTTGGTTGAAAGCTAAAGCTGTCTCCAGAAATTGCTTTGTACTCTAGATGCTGCTATTTCTACTACTACTACTACTACTACTACTACTCAAGAGTACATAATAGATAAGAGTAAGAAACTCTTACACTATCATGTACAAATCATGCTACATAGGTATGCTCGGTTCATTAACTCGGGACCCCCCTGTAACTTTCGGGGGGGGGTCCAATTTTGCATTAATTACACGCTTTCATATAAGCGTGTATCAGCTCACTGATTGGCCCATCAGCCTAAGACTTACTGTAGGGAATTTATTAGTTATTTAATTAATTAATTATAGCCTTAATCAGGTTAATGTAATTAAAAATGTACTTCGGCAACTTTGTAGCATTTGTTCTGCTCTTTTCAACGATATACAAATGCTGCACATTACATTGCTTTGAATTTTTGTATTATGCAACAATTTTTACATACATACTTTATACATACTTTTACATACTTCTGGCAGTTCAGTGGCAGACCAGATTATAGAAATGATGATAATCAACTTTATATGAAAGTTTGTGGGGCGTTTGAAAATTTTCGTTTCCTTAACATTCTTTAGCAACGCTCCTACCTAAGACTTGCTATTAACTTGTACTTAGTTGCTATTAACGTAAAAGCGTACTTGATTAATAAATTCAATTTAGTTTTTATATCTTTACAGCAAGTGTTAAAACGTGTCATGTGCCATCAGCCGACGGCCGACGGTCGGCCGCTGGATGTTGGCCACAGCCAATGCAAAGGCTTGACCGGCCGTTCTGAAATACTAGTTGAGTCGAAAATTAGAAGAGTTAAATTGAGACGAACAACTAGAATTGTGTCAACAGCTTTTCATTAGTAAATTGTACATTTGTTTTGGCAGGGCACACCATATGGCGTGCTTACCTGGTGATCTTGGTGGATGTTCCAAACTTTAATTTTGTTTAAGCATATATTTTACGCAGTGCCCGGTTTATTTCTTGATCCAGGTTGCTTTTCGTTGTCCGTGTTTCAGAAGTCATGGGAATTGGACCGTCCAATACCAAACAGTCTGGCAGTAAGCGACAGAAAAGAAGCACTGACGTAAATCATGAACACCTTCAGCTGAGCGGGGTTCAGCTGCAGCTGGTTCGCAAGGCTTACGCTGCCAGTCGAAACGGGCACTGTGAGCCGGGCGCCTCCATTTTACTCGCAGCCGCAAAACATGCTCAAGTTAAGGCTATGTTTAAAAGTATGGACGATCACAACGGAGCACTGCCCCTCTCAGCGACAGCTAGCACCAAAAATTATCAGAGATCTCAACTATGCTCAGCCAGTCATATTGCCAAATTTGATAGAATGATGGATTATATCATGAAAAATATTCACAAACCGGAACTACTGGAACCCCTTCTGAAATTCCTGGGATTAAGACATGCACGATTAAATAGGACCCTGCATATAACTGAGGGAGCGTGGGAATTTTTTGGCGAGGCGATTGTGGACGAGATACTGAAATTTGCGCCCAGAAGTAATCCAGTTACAAGAGAAGGACTTTGCAAGATTACCCTGTTTATCGTTTCTACTATGAGGGAGGCTTACAATAGTGAATATAGGGGATTTCTAACGGTACGACCGAAACTATCAACTTCCATGTCTTCTCCTGCCTTAATTAGTCGCACTGCCCGGCAACCCAAGAAGGTTCCTAATAAATGTATTAAAAGATCAGAAACTACTGCATAACAATGTTTTATATTTTTGTGAATCTCAGTGTATTAATCTCCCGTTCTCGTAGAAAGCTCAAGTAAAATATTTTATTGAAATGCTTGGAGCAGCTGCTTTTAGGGCTGCATAATGAAGTACGTTAAAGAATGTGACATAGCTTACAGAACCTAGAATCCAGCAAATTAAGCTCAAGAGTTTTCGCAAACTGTATTCATCGATTCATACTAAACGGAATTCAGCGATCTACAGATGCGCCAACTCTCACGTTGACGACATTATTTTGTGCTCCGGCTTTAATTTTCTAGTCTCGCAAAGAAATTATTACCATTTTATTTACCAATAAACAGCAACAACAATAAAGCATTTTCTACACACTATACTAACATTTACTATACAAACCATTCCTTTACAGGTTTTCGTCTGTGTGAGGGTTTGGCTGTTCCATTAACACAGGACACGCGAGTGGCCATAATGGGCGGACCAGGACCAACCGGAATGTCTCCGGCATAAACTAAATGTTGATAATTTTTGCTTTCGTCCATCGAATAGGTGGATCCATTGGGTTTCCTTCGGCATCTGAATACGATCAGCAGAACCACCACAACCAGCACGATGACGCCAACGGCAACACCGGCGATGATGGTAGTCTTGCTGGGTTTGGAGGATTTGGGGTTACTGTCCGGAGCGGGTTGATTGGAATTGGGGTGGGGAGCGGTGGCGAATCGCATACTGGGCGGAGGGCTGGGAGTGGGCGAGGTGGGTTTGGTGGGCTCAGGTTTAGGCTTAGGCGTATAGGGCTCTACACCGGAGTCGATGCACAGAGGGTTCTGTAGCCAATCGCAGGCAATCTTGACAGTCTGAACCTGAGAGGTTGTTGTGGTGAACGTGGACGGCTGAGTTGGTTCAGGCATTACAAAGGCGGTGATCAAGTTATCTGAAAACAAAACAAAAACGTTGATGAACGATAACTTTGATTAGAATTAGAATATATTATTATTCAATAATTCAGTTGGAATTGATGATATATATTATTGTTCACAAATCGCAACTATAGGCATTGGAAATGACAATTTTCCGGAAAATAAAAAGAGGAAAATTAATCATTTGTGTGATGTGTATCAACACAATGGTCAGTACTCAGTAGTGTTGTTCACAGCCCGATTTTGCAACCTCTAACGGCCCCCATCAGCCGGTCGGTCGGAGGGCCCGTGGATAGCTAACGTATGAAATATTTGACACGCTTGTAGGCAATTGGCGGCAAGTTTAAGGCGACAACTCGGCCAAGCTATCCCAGCAACGGGCGTCCGGCCACATAGAATTCTGTCACCGGCCAGTCCAGTGTGCACCTGGTCGGTCCAGCCAACATGAAGAGGGCTGGTAAACAACACTAATCGCCAGCTTACTGAGGATTAGAGATCAGAGCGGCTACAAGCTTTATAGACAGACAGCAGGTGACGATTATCGGCCGTCACTGCGTAGCTGCGTACAAATTAGGAACAAAATCTGCGTTTGTTTTTTGAAACAAATAATTGTTATTTGCTAAAAATTCAAATTTGTGATAGCTTTTTCTGCTTTACGTTCAGTTCTGACAGCCTTTGGTAACACCAAGAGTACATAATATAAGAGTGTGCCACTAGGCACACTCTATGTTATCAGAGTAAAAAGTATGCTCTGCTCGCTAACGGCCCACCCCCTCCCCCCGCAAATTAGACCCATCACTTCAAAGAATTTCGTGCGCTATGTTTGTGTTCTAAAGCTCGAAGCGGGCACAAAATTCGCTAACACACTGCTTGTGTTTTCGAGCTTAAGCACATAAACATAGTGCGAGTGAGCGTACCCCCGTTTCGACTAGGTACTGATTTGCGGGGGGGGGGTGGGCTGTTAGCGAGCAGAGCATAGTTTTTGCTCTGATAAGAGAGAGCTTGCCTAGTGGCATACTCTTATCATTATGTACTCTTGGTAACACTAGAGTTGTCCGGACTACCGCTACAAAACACAAAGCGTTCACAAAGACCAAACAGACGTGAAAAAGCTTCTGGTATAACAGAACGTACGTAACAGTAAAACAGTGCTCTACTAAGCTGGTTAAATCAGTGTGCACCAACAGCAGGACAAGAAGTAATACTAGGAACATGCCAGGTCATGCATGTACAAACTTAGCCAACTTCAATACTATCTATTATCTTAGGAATTGGTATCTACTTTTGTGATGCTGGAATGGAAGAGTGGTGGCAAAGTGTGGCACTGTAGCGGGGTTTGTAACAACAGTAGAAACTGTGGTTTCGGATGTTGCATCCAATGTTGTGGTTACAGGCGTTGGTGACGTTGTCGCTTTTGTTGCTGCTGCGGTTGCTGTTGTTGTTGTCAATGGTGATGATGATGATGACATAATCGTTGACGTTACATTACGTAGCGTTACAGTGGACAAGTGACCATAAATTGTCCGGATTGTTGGAGTCTCATAGACATCCACTTCCGCAAAGCCCGATCCCGACTCCAAGTGATCATTCTCGCCACTGAATCCCCAATAAAGGTCTTCATCATCGTTTTCCGACATTTCCAGCTTCTTTTTCAAGGTTTTTTCTCGATTTTCAGATTCCAGCGAAAAGTCAGTTACAGCTGACCTTTCTGATTTCCAGGCAATGATCAAATCTGAAACCGGATCATAGGAAGTGGCTCTTATTATAGAGGTTAAACAGGCGATCAATCGGCAACATTGCCTCAAGTCAGGCTGCATGATATTAGTGACTGAGTTTCGTGCAAAGCAGTGTTAATATCAGCGGTGCAATGAACGAACAATAGGGCGGTGTAGTGAAAGTTAAAATCAAGATAGACAGAAATTGCATAACTACACTTAGAGTGAAATAATTATATAACGAATAAAATATTAGAAATACACAGGTGCCCTAAACAGCTGTGGCCATCATTTGGCGAGAAGAAAATGTCTAAACGAGCATAAACCAAATTTTCAGAACAAAATCCTTATATGGACGTCAAGGCATTAGAACCAGAGGCTGTCTGAACCAGAAATAATAAACGACTGGTCTTCAGTGACTTTTTAATCTCCCAACCAATAGATAGATTAAGACGTGTCTCCAATAGTCGGCAAAACTGACAAAACTTAGTTCATTGAAGTGGAATTAAGGAATGGTGCCCAAATTAAAAAAAAAACGGTAGACAAATATTGAAGGCAGAAAGTCATAGCAAGCAACAAAGCATTAATTGAAAGCATTGTAACATAGCTACACCAATAATGGTAAGAATCAGAGCATATAGATTGCAACTGAAGTGGCTAAGGTTCTGTTCTAAATTGTACTTGAAGTTAAAATTTAATTTTTACAAGGCTAGATATATTCCTCTACGGATGAATGGATGTCAGTCATTTGGTGATAGGTTTGACGTATGAGGTCAGGCTTGAGGTGACTTTCCAGGCCAAGGGCTGCGTATCCGGGGATGAGCACCGGCAGCTTAGACCACGACAAAGATATGAGAATTCTCCGGTTACCTTTTCTGTAGATTTCGAAGGCCTATAATGTACTGATTTTAGTATCTGTCCAAATACGGTTTTTCAAGTCTGTTTCTCAATACGCAGTCAGCAGTAAAGTGTATGCTTGTGCAATAGAACTGACCTGTAGTACTGGCAGGATCAATTTCACAAATCACCCTTTCAGCTTCATCGCTTTGGCAGTCATCTCCAGATCCATCCCCTGAGATCAGCATATCATCAGCACCATGAGATGGCTCATTAGAATTCTGGAAGACATGAAATTAACAGTAAATTAGTTAATTAGGTGATTAATTAAGTAATTAAATTAGTAAATCATTTAGGTTAAATAACTTGAACAGACAGAATTTGAACGGATATTGAACTGATTACTGATAAAGTGGACAATTCTTTTCTGTATCAAGCAGCAAACGCAAAATTAGCAAAGCCAAATTGCTGAACTTATCACATTTTTCCTTCACAAGTGAAATGCTTTCAAGGAATTTGCAAATACTTTGCGTTCATGGCCAATGTTCTCAAAATCAGGTTGAGTTCAACCCCGGTTGAACCCATTTATTATGTATGCGCTTAAGGGGGGGGGGGCTACGAACGGGTTGGCACAACATCGTCGGAGAGAGCTACTTTCCCGCCCAACGTTAGCCAACATATCAAAGTAAAAAAGTTTAGGGTGGGCAACAATATATCTCATATACACCGTTTTTGGCAGGACGCCAAAGTACAAATTTTAGTTCGAAAAATGGGATTTTTCAAAAAGGTTTTTTCAGCTCTGGTGGATTAACGGTTTGACCAATTCTGAAACTTTCAGCCATAAATGTTAACTGTTACTAGTGCTAAATATTAAAAGTATTCCGGCTTTCGAGCGTTGCTTCCTTCTTCAGCTATAACAGCTCAAAGTTTGAAATTTGGCGACAAGTTGTGATGTGACCGTGCGCCGTTTTCGATCTAATAAAATTGGCAGCCCCTAGCCTACCCCAGCTTTTTAACCAGTTATTAGGCTCTAAAAGGGGCATACTGTCTGTGAGTTTCAAGGGCTTTGGTTTTCTGGTTAGTGTGCTAGCCAACTTTTTGTTAAGAAATAACCCTTATTTTTAGGCCTAAAAAGCTAGCTAAGCGCATTAAAAATGGGGTCAAAAAATTTTTTGTCTCCGATTTTGCCGAAAAGGTGGTTATAGGGGTTATTTGACCTGCTGAATCCGAATACGAAATCCGTTTTTCGATATGACGCTTCCTTCGTTCAGTATTTGCTTACAACTGTCTTTGAGCCTTTTGGGGCGATCGCCATCCATACTTCGAGAAATCAATCTAGCATTTATAAACATTGGAGCGAGGTTTAGTGACATAGCTTTCGGCACATCTTGGTGCACTCACTGGCCTGTAATGTGCTAAGTTTCAGCCGATTCTGCCACAGTACTTTGGAGTAATTGACTCACATCTTCGAAATGGCGCCAAATAACAGCGACAATATCGATAATATAATCCAGCACTGCGAACAAAGGGATTAGCGAAATCACGTCATTTATACCAAAGTTAAGACAGATAGTTGGAGTATTAATTGCCGCAAAGTTTGGTTCATTTGGTAAACCACAGCTCATTAGAAGTTAGTTAACCTCCAGCCGTATAGACCTACAACACCCAATTTTTCGCATTTTGATCGTATCGCACAGAAAAGTAGGCAATGGTCTAGAGATTATTTTACGCGATATCAAAGCACTATATATCAGAACTAATTCCTGAAAATTTGGGTACTGGGCCTTGCACATAACGAGCAGGGCGAGGCGAAGTTTGTGTACGGGTCATGTCGAGCTTTGGACCGATAACACCAACTTCTGATGGCTCCACAGGACGCTACGCTGTATGGAATTCTTTCAAACTTGAAACTATTTTACACTTAACCTAATACTATTATGTGGCAAAAGACTAGCTAGCTTTTCCAACATCGAACTTTTAGTGAAATTCGTAGCCCCCCCCCCTTAAAAGGAAGCGACTACAGCTATATACTCAACATAATGAACTCATGCGAAGGATACAAAGACAAGTTAGCAGTTTTCCAAAATATTATATCAATCTTCATAACATCATCTCCCCTTTGGAATTGTCAGTCGCCTCTGTAAAAGGCGTTGTGATCTCGCCCAGGGATGAATTGTAGAGGCCGGCGGCGTTGACGCTCTGAGCGCCGAAGCGGTTCCGCCACAGCCGGAGGTTCCCGGGGTAACTCCTGGGGAGCCGCCTCCACACCAGGGGCACCAGGTAGAGTTAAGGGATTAGTAATGTGAGGAGAAGGAGGATCAGACGAAACACAGGCGGGTGGAGTCTCGTCCAATCCCAGGATTTGGTTTATGTGCCGTTTCCACAGACTGGCGCCCACTTTAACCCAGTAGGATACCGGTGTAGCGGGGGTAGCAGTTTAACCTACGTACTAACACCGTTACCACGCCCTGACGTAGCGGACGCGGAGACCGTGGCACAGATGGATAACAGACCGACTACAGGAGACGGTCGGGACAGCCTCGCCAGACAATATACGCAGTAAATAGTCCGATCCTAAGGGCGAGATGACTCGCACTCTCACTCACTTAAGATGTAACTACCTACCTAGCAGGAGCTCAGAAAGACTCAAACCTAACTAAATACACTTTAATAAAGAATAGAACAACAAGTTATAAGTAATAACAATACAATAAAATACTGGGTTGAACCCTCAAGCACACACAAACACACAAATAACCTAGACTTACAGTTACAGCGGCTGACGGGGGTCAGCCAACGTACCAAGCTCTGGGGAGAGCTGAGGGAGAGACACAATAATATTTACACAGTAAAATAGGGAGAAATGGTATAGCAAACGCGACTGTACAAGGCGACAGAAAACACAATAATGAAGGGGGGAAGCGAGTGTTGGGTTGGACCCTCCCACGAGCGCCCCCTAGTGAGAATTTCCCCCAAATCACGTAGCTCCCAAAGTCACGAGGGGGGGAACCCACCCAATCCCACGCATACACGTTGGGGGAGCTACGTGACTTGCAAACGTGTCCCAGCCCACATGATGATGTTATAGGAAGCCAAGCGGGTAGCTAGCCTAGCTACAACCGCCAGCAACGGAAAGGTTGACCATGCCACCTGTGACCAGGTTCCGCGCAGTAGGTACAACGATTGGACCTATCCTGACTAGAGGATGCCTTTCCCGAGTTTCCAGTGTTCGCCTGTTGCTCCACCAGAAAACAGACTTCCTCCGGGTCCAAGTCTTGCATGTTCGGATCGTCCAATATCTCACAGGCTGCGACCACTTCGTCGTCCCAGGAATGTTGACCTGTTGCCATTGCCTGGCCTTGGACGATCGAGTTCCTGATGTCCTGAAGCTCACGTTTGAGTTCGCGTACGTACGCTGGACATTCCTGCTGATCAATGGGCTGAACCCTCTCACCATCACCAACGCTACAGATGGTCTCCATTGGCTTTGATTGAGTGTCACCATCCTCGAGCGCTTCCAAAACACGCACGGCTCGCATGAAGATATCGTTCGGCCTGCGATGATCCCAATTCTCGGCATCAGCGAACAAACTCGCGACCTTTGCTCGCAATGCCGCTTTGAGTCCTCTAGAGGCCCGCTCTACGACCTTTAGCTCTCGTTCCTTCAGCTCGGCCGTCGGAAAAGCTTTGCAGGCGAGGGACCTCAGCTCGTTGAGATAATCCAGGCTCGATTCCGATGCGAGTTGTTTCCGTTCGAAGAATTCCCGAGCATATTTGTCGGCCGATTTGGTGACCGGCTCATACAGCTGATGAAGAATGGCCACCAACTCCTCGTAAGTTCCCATGGTCTGACCTTCCAAGTCTTGCTTGACCACATCATCAAGCAGATACCACAACAATGGCCGTTTGAGGTCAAGCTCGGCTCCACTTGCTTCCCAAGTTGACTCAAACATCTTTAGCCATGTTGACAATTTGATGGCTCCTTTTCGGCCCTTGAACTTGGAGATCGACTTAAACCACTTGGTGTAGTCATTCAACATCTGCACTTGTTGAGGCGTCATTCTGACCATGTTGACCGACCCACCGGACGATGGTCGTCGCGGTGGGGTGACAGTCGGACGAACCGGCTGTTCCTGTGATGGCTGATGACTGGTTGATGGTTCCATTGGTCCCAAATGATCAGCTGGACTGGTTTCCGGAATTGACGACATCAATGTCCGACCACCAGCATGAACCCGATGACCGGCTCGTCCACCGCGAACCGATGGTCGCAAGATATTTGGTCTTCTGGTCACCGGTGATGAGGTTTGTGATGGGGTTGACCAAAGGTCCGGTCGCAAAATCTGGTTATTCACGACGGTCGTGTTCAATGTGATCACGACTGCTCCCTCAGGGCGTTGGGCTGGGCCCATCTGTCCCCTGGCTGTCGTTTGTGAGGGCTGAGGCACCACAACTTGCTGTTCCATTCCTTGGTTCACTGCTACAGGGGTGATGACACCCGCGGAGCTCCGTGATGGACTGGGCTGATGAGACGGTGAAGCCAAAGCCTGGGTCCCAACATCAAAGGATGGGTCCCAGGACAGCCTATGCTGTGCTGCCGAATCCATGGCCCAATTATTTAGTGCCGCCGTTCCAAGCGAGAACTCGCGTTCCAGATCAATTCCGAGATTCTGGTACACAGAATTAACCAGGTCGTCCAAAGGTGGCAATCCAGGCATCGCCGCAGCTCCCAGGGCCGTCATATCATCATCAGATTCTTGTAGAGCCTGCCCACGGTCCGGGGACGAACCCAGGTCCATGCGCTCCTCAAGACCGATGACGGTCTGGTCCCCGGGACTCGACTCAGAACTCTGAGGAGAGTCCCTCTGATCAAATCCAAGTTCTTTCCAGCTCAATGTCCTATTCAGTTCATCATTGAAATTCCGTGTCTGAGCAGTTAGACCATCAGAATGGTTGTCATCCAAAGAAACCAGGCTTGATGCTGCTGTCACAAATGCCGAGTCCGATGACGGACCCACTCCTGATGATTCCGGCTCAGATAATGTGGTCATAGAACTGGAGATTGTTGGATCCAGAGAAGGGGCACTGCTTTTCCGAGCAGTCCCCGATGCCCAGCCACTCTTTTTCCTTCGCAGATCCGCTGTAGTGGCAGAACTGGACCGGGGGCGCATCCTCTGCACCGGTTCCCGGTCGTCGGACGACCCAGAATTCGTTCTCGACGTGGAGGGCCGACATCCCATACAGTCCAAATGGGAGTCTCCACGATGTCCAGTCACCGAATACGGTTGGTGACGTAGTTCCCGTTCTTTCAAGCGTAAGCTTGCGCGCTTTTGGTCCATATTTGAGTTGCACTCTCTTCTTTTCCTAAAAGGTCTTTTTGAAAATGACAATTAGTACAACCCAAAAATATTCTTAGGTACCCCAAAAAAATACTAGTGTATACGTATATAAACAGTGACACAAAATACAACAAATTGATATAAATTGTGGTACAAAATTACTATTTTTGACCTGAAAGAGAAACAATTACCAAAATTAACCTAAAATGAAGGGGATTAGACAAGCAAAATCACCAACACAAACAAAATTGAACACAACAAAATTATTTGTTAATTAGGTACGAATTTTGGTAAAAATTCCTATCTCAAATCCCAAAAATAGCCTTAGACTAACTCACCCCAAAAATAAATGCTATATTAGAGCCTAATGTGGGGGAGACCCAGGTACACAGTTATACACGTATACAAACAGCCAAACCCTAGAGAAAAAATTTTCCGATTTTTTGACCCTAGGGGGGGTTTTACCGACCTAAGAAAATTGGAAAAAAATTCGTGCGCTGAACGCGAAGAACTACGGGGGGAACCCCAACGAAACTAAAACAAAAATTGACAAAAAATTTGAAAAATTTTACGAAGGGGTTCAGGCAAGAAATCCCTGAGCTCCTGGCAGCCTAATGTAGCGGGGGTAGTAGTTTAACCTACGTACTAACACCGTTACCACGCCCTGACGTAGCGGACGCGGAGACCGTGGCACAGATGGATAACAGACCGACTACAGGAGACGGTCGGGACAGCCTCGCCAGACAATATACGCAGTAAATAGTCCGATCCTAAGGGCGAGATGACTCGCACTCTCACTCACTTAAGATGTAACTACCTACCTAGCAGGAGCTCAGAAAGACTCAAACCTAACTAAATACACTTTAATAAAGAATAGAACAACAAGTTATAAGTAATAACAATACAATAAAATACTGGGTTGAACCCTCAAGCACACACAAATACACGAATAACCTAGACTTACAGTTACAGCGGCTGACGGGGGTCAGCCAACGTACCAAGCTCTGGGGAGAGCTGAGGGAGAGACACAATAATATTTACACAGTAAATAGGGAGAAATGGTATAGCAAACGCGACTGTACAAGGCGACAGAAAACACAATAATGAAGGGGGGAAGCGAGTGTTGGGTTGAACCCTCCCACGAGCGCCCCCTAGCGAGAATTTCCCCCAAATCACGTAGCTCCCAAAGTCACGAGGGGGGAACCCACCCAATCCCACGCATACACGTTGGGGGAGCTACGTGACTTGCAAACGTGTCCCAGCCCACATGATGATGTTATAGGAAGCCAAGCGGGTAGCTAGCCTAGCTACAACCGCCAGCAACGGAAAGGTTGACCATGCCAACCTTGATCCGTTACACCGGCGTGGTACGCTTTTTAACAATCCCTTTTACCCAGTTAGGTTTGGCCCCGGAATAGGAACGAACCCAAACGTTGTCGCCTGGAGAAAATCCACGTACTGGGAAGCTGACAGCATCTGGAAAGGGTTCAGAAGGAGCCGAAGGAACCAGGAGGGATAGCCTGGTTCTCAGGTTGCGCCCAAACATCAACTCGGCCGGGGGCTTTCCTGTTGTAGCATGTGGAGTGGCACGAAAACTTTTCGGGTTGGCTAAACCCCGTTTCTCAACCCGATGTTAGCAAACATTTTTGGGGTTGGGTTAGCTTAACCCGGTGTTGAGCTGTTTCAACCCCGACTTGAACCCAGTCTTCGACCCACAAAAGAGCCTTAGCGCGAAGAATGCTGCTCCTCCGACTGCCGAAGCATTTGAACGCATGTACCTAACGGAAAGTTGCTGTAAATTCAACATTTTTTGTATGTGTCGTGGTCTTTTTGCGAAGTTGGTCTTTTCGGTCTTTTCGCGAAGTGCCCGGTCATATTGAGAAATTACTTTAAATTATGCACATTTCTGCTACTGGCCCGGTCCTTTCGCGAAAAGACCAAGCCTGTTGGGCTTTTTGCGTGGGCTTTTTGCGAAATAAGTCAAATCATAACGTTATCTATGAAAGCTGATTCACTTATGATGCAAAATTTATGGGGTCTACTCTGTACCAGCAAACATTTCGTGGTTTTAGTGGCAGACAGTCTGTCATTCCTGACTGACAGTCCGTTAAATTCATATACGGTTTATACTGACATAAAGGCCGACAAAGGGTCTACTGAACTATGGGTTGGTTCTATGGGGCCTTCCAAAACAATGGATAGTGATTTTAGTTTCAAACTTCATAATTTTAAACTAATTGTTGTTGCAGTATGTTTTGCCTATTTTGCCTCTAAAGGGATAACAATCACTCTCTAATAACAATCGAATAGAGTAAAACTAGATCAATTTAGGTTTTGCAGGCAAAAATTGTGATAATGTATAATTGGAGAGTTTGTTCACCTGCAGCATTTTGTCTTCCAAATCGGCAGCTGAAGGGTGGTTGTGGAGCTCGGAAGGCAACTGAAGATTACTGTGAGAATCGCTCGGCTCGGATTGATGGTCCAATCTGGAATACAACAAAATTACAGTAAACAGAAATTATAAAATTCCTTCAAAAATCATCATTAAATGTAGCTTCATTACCTTTCCCAAGAGTTTATTGAGTACAATAAAATGAAACTATTATAAGAATAAAATAACGAAATTACCGAGCGTTTCCGTGGACGGAAATTTGAGGATCTTGAAGGGCGGCCAAATCCAATAATGGGAGGTCGTTGTAGAAAATACCGGTCAATTGGCCATGGAAAGCACCTTCTACTTTTTGAGCAATACTGCGCTTCAGGCGGCGCTCTGAGTTTCCAATGTTTTTCCAAAATACTGGATCAAGTCTACTTCCAATTTGAATAATAGTTTGATGATTGAAGAGCTCCAGTTTTTGACCTAATTGAGGTAAACACAATGATAGACAACACAATTAACTATTAATTTACAAATCCATATTTAGTCGAAACCGCTTACGCAAGGGGTAACCCAAATTTGCCCGTTTTTACTGGGGGAGAAGTGAAATTTGACGATTCGTTTAGGTGCGTATGCTAATAGCATTTCTCATAAAATCTTTCCGTGTTAAAAACTAACCCAAAGGGAAATTGTAATGAGGATCATGGTAATCTAATTGGAATGTAGCATTCTTTCCATATCTACTGAATCGGATCACATGATAGGCACCGTCATTTATGGGATAATTAGGCTCTCCCACTTTGTAATCATCATCTCCAAGATTATACATCACATAGGGATATCCATTAGCCTTTAACAACCAAACAAAATAAATAAATAGTATAGCAAAATGAGAATTAATATAGAAATTAATGTTAATCTTGAGTCGAGAATATCTGTTGTAGTTTTTTAATAAAAGTAAGTTTTACAGTATGCATGCTAATAGTCAATCTTTCTCAATTATGATTCACCCTTTCGAAGGCAGGATACTGAGCTGTAGAGTAACAGCGACCCCTAGGACTCCTGCTCGGGGTAGTTTTCACTGTACCAACTACCTATTACGGAGCTTTATATTTTCCTGTGTTCGCAGGCCTGGTCTATTATTATTATTATTATTATTATTATTATTATTATTATTATTATTATTATTATTATTATTATTATTATTATTATTATTATTATTATTATTATTATTATTACTATTATTATTGTTATTATTATTATTATTATTACTATTATTATTATTATTATTATTATTATTATTATTATTATTATTATTATTATTTAATTAAACAAACAAGAAAAATATAAAGAAATAAGCAAGTGCAACATTTCTGCACTAGATTCCTACATCAAACAAGACCTCACGCAGTGCCCTCTTGAAGGAGGGGAGCGTGGCTGAGTTAACAAGTCTAGTTGTTTCATACTTTGTAACAGCACAACTAACCATTTGCAAGGCGAGGTAGTCAGAGGACGATCCTGAATCAACACGAAAAAGTATCGCATTACTGATGTTTGTTTTCACACCCACGGCTAAATTGTCTGTCATTGTACTGCGAAAGGGCTCGTCCAGATAACGATACAGGATTAGGCCGGCCTCTGGACCAAAAGAGTACGTTGTGCCGACTAAAATAGAAAAGGTACAGGTATGACGGTTGTTGCGCTGTGCTAAATCAACATGCTAAACGAATCTCCAGTTGGGGATCGGGATGTGGTTGGCAGGTATTACGGATCAGATGGCTAAATCTGTTTAATTGTATTAAGCCGATTTCACACGATGGGGATTTCCATGGGGATTCCCCCTGGGGATTCCACCGGGGACACAACATTCGAAAGTTTTCAAAAAATCCCCAGGGGATCCCCACGGGGTCTTTTCATGGGGATTCTATTCACAAGATGGGGACAATCCCCAGGGGATAACGTGTTGTTTCCAATTTTTTATTGGAATTGTTTTGGAATTGTTTTTAACACGAACAAATGGAATTGTTTTTTCCAACAATTTAAATAACAATAATACCAATGCGAAATATGATCATCTGGAGGTAAAAATTATAAACAAAAAGTAGTTTCTATCAACTGGATTTAAATGTAAAACTATAAGCATAATAATTTAATCTGGAGTTAATTGTTAGTTAATTTAATTCATCGCTATGATTTTTTCTCAAGACTGTTGAATTATAATGTTTTCGCTTTTCCTTGTTCTTAACAACTCAACAAACCAGTGAAATTGTTGGAACAATATCAATTTTGCTTGTTACATAAGCAATATTATTTAGCATTTTGTTATAATGTGTTTAACACTGTTTTGACTGCAATGTCAGCTGACTTTGCTGCTCTCTGATTGGTTATTTCATGGGTATCCCCATAGAAAATTGCTCGGCGAGCAATCCGTCCCCATGGGAATTTTCATGGGGATCCCCACAAAAATCCCCATAGAAATCCCCATGGGGGGGCGTCCCCATGGGGATAGATGGGGTCCCCATGGGGATCCCCATGGGGAAATCCCCTGGGGAATCCCCACAAAAATCCCCATCGTGTGAAATCGGCTTTATTAGAATCAGTTTAATCAGACTGACTGAGTTGCGTAATTGTAACAACCAATTTTCTAGCGTCAACTACGTTATAGTTTACGCAAAACAACTAACAAATAGATGTGTTAGAAGATTCTTACAAAAAATTATCAATAATTCGACTTAATTTTTGAATTTGAGATTTGAATGAATAAGATTCCATGTACACTGCTTCCCGTCCGCTCACCCAGAATTGGTAGGTGTTAGCATAAAAACCTCATAGACATTAGAATGCTTTCGAATGCAATGTTTGATCTAGGATAAACAGTGTATTTCGAAAAATCAGAAAATTTAAAAAATTTCTTTTTTAATATGGTATTCTAACACCTGCCCATTCTGGGTGAGCATGGAATCTTATCTGTTCGAAAATCCAAAAATTAACTGACTGGATTGTTTGATAATTTTGGTTAGACTCTTCGGCCCATGTAAATATAAAAGTTATCCCAAGAACCCCCACCAGAAAAATGGAGGTTCTCAAATGTTTTTCATGCGTTTGTATTAAGCACTCGTTTCTATTTTTATTATTTTAATATTAAAACTATTATCTTGACATGGGCCGACGAAATAATAAGTTGCGGAATTATGATTAATCAGACTTACGATCAGAGCATTTAGCACCAGTGAAAGTAGTCATACTGCAATCGCAAAGAAAGCCAGTCCATTGCTGTATACAGCGACCACCATTATTGCAACTGTTTTGATCGCACTTTGCCCGCGGCTCTAAATTACATAGATAGTAAATCAATACTGTATGTTGGCAAAATGGTGCTTTTTTGTCGAAGTCTAGGTTCACTATTTGCTATTTTAAAACACACATAGCGCCTGGAATTTCGATTAAAAAAGATTAAATATGTAAAAGAAACTTTCTTACATAAAAAACTAAAATGAACCATAAATTTACCATCACAGCCAGTACTGACATCTGCATAGTTGAGGGCTTGACTGAGCAGATCCACAGGGACCCCGTTCACCTCCATGGATGCCAGACAACCTTTGAAACCGACCCGACTTCGGACCGGTTCCAGAAGGTTACTGTAGTTGAGCGGAGGCAGACCACCCACGTAGAGTGGACCCACTATGTTCAACTGATTGTTCAGTCCATTCACCTCACTTCTAACACTGTAATCGTCCACAGTTAGGACATGATCAACCCCGCCCGGTTTACTGATGCTCACAAAATGCCATCGAAGATCATTCAAAGGATTGGTATCTGCCTCCAGAATCTGGGGTCCGTCACCCAGATTAAAGGAGTATCGAATGTGACCGTTGTAGAGTTCAACGGCGAAAAAGTCACCCAACAGCGCATCGCCGCTGGCATACAGCAGGAGCCCGTGGGCCTCCAGTGTTCGGAACTGTAGAAAAATACTGTACTTTGAGGACTGTAGCAGTCTTGAAGGCAGTGCAATGAAACCGCGTTTGGTGGTGAGTTTCAGTAAACTCTGGGGATTGGGGGACATTTCATGAAAGGACCCGAACGAGGCTGTGACGTTGACGCGCCACAGCGCCCCTCCCTGGACGGCCTTTTCAAAGACATCGATTTGATTGAACAGAAAGGCAGCCAACTGTCCCTTAAAATCATCCTCGCTTTCATGTCTGAGGAATCGTCGATTTGCCTGACCGCACCAGAATGTGTCATATTCAATCAGCAAATTCTCAGTTGGTATATTTTCTAAAACATACATCTAGAAATAACTTTTGACCATATGATCATTATTTGGGAAGCTATGCTGTTTTGCTGATGTCATAAACAATTGGTGAACTTGTAAACGAAATTGTAAACGGTGAATAAACAATTGAGACCTTAGGAACAACATTAGCTTAGGCAAATGGTGGCCCTTCCACCCTTCCACCGCATTATTGGCATTATGTGTCGTATCTGTCCGGGGACGAATCCGCCATCGTGGTTGAAACAAGTAATTCCAAAGTAGCAAATAGGATTGTTAGTCTATTTCCTTTCCTGATTGACCAAAATTAGGAAATAGGACGACAAACTAACGAAAGTCCATCCTACTTCTTATTTGGAGAGACTAAATTTAGGATTTAGGACGACAAACTATTGTCTATTGTTTACTTTAAGCAGTTCCACAATTTTGTTGATTGTAAGCATAATTTGACTAAAATTTATTTTTTATTTCCTATTCAGAAAAGATTTCCCGTCACAAGACAAACCTACAAAGCTGAATTACCCTTGTCTCCGGCACCGGCACAGCTGAATCTGAGGTGGAGCGCAGAGGCGTCACTGGCGGCACCCATTGCGATTTGGATGTACCTAACGGTTCTTCCAAACCCTCTTGAACACCCTGATCCGGATGCCGCTGTGACGAAAAAGTTGAGCTATTTGTGAAATCTTACTGTTTTCGAAATTTTGTTTTGATCATTTGATTTCACGTGGAGATATCTGGTCGTGCCTGACTGATTTTAATTTTTCTTTGTTTCCTATCGATTTCGGGCTAACCTTATCCTGCTTGTCTGTTGCTGGACTGCAAGCATTTGGTGATTTAAGGGGGGGGCTACGAACGGGTTGGCACAACATCGTCGGAGAGAGCTACTTTCCCGCCCAACGTTAGCCAACATATCAAAGTAAAAAAGTTTAGGGTGGGCAACAATATATATATCTCATATACACCGTTTTTGGCAGGACGCCAAAGCCGAAATTTTGGTGCGAAAAACGGGATTTTTCAAAAAGGGTTTTTCAGCTCTGGTGAATTAACGGTTCGACCGATTCTGTAACTTTCAGCCACAGATGTTAACTGTTACTAGTGCTAAATATTAAAAGTATTCCGGCTTGCGAGCGTTGCTTCCTTCTTTAGTTATAACTGCTCAAAGTTTGAAATTTTGCAAAAAGTTGCGAGGTGACCGTGCGCCGTTTTCGATCTAATAAAATTGGCAGCCCCTAGCCTACCCCAGCTTTTTACAAGTTATTAGGCTCTAATAGGGGCATACTGCCTGTGAGTTTCAAGGGCTTTGGTTTTTTAGTTAGTGTGCTAGCCAACTTTTCGTTAAGAAATAACCCTTATTTTTAGGCCTGAAAAGCTAGCTAAGCGCAGTAAAAATGGGGTCAAAAAATTTTTGTCTCCGATTTTGCCGAAAAGGTGGTTATAGGGGTTATTTGACCTGCTGCATCCGAATATGAAATCCGTTTTTCGATATGACGCTTCCTTCGTTCAGTATGTGCTTACTACTGTCTTAGAGCTTTTTGGAGCGATCGCCATCCATACTTCGAGAAATCAATCTAGCATTTATAAACATTGGAGCGAGGTTTAGTGACATAGCTTTCGGCACATCTTGGTGCACTCACTGGCCTGTAATGTGCAAAGTTTCAGCCGATTCTGCCACAGTACTTTGGAGTAATTGACTCACATCTTCGAAATGGCGCCAAATAACAGCGACAATATCGATAATATAATCCAGCACTGCGAACACAGGGATTAGCGAAATCACGTCATTTATACCAAAGTTAAGACAGATGCTTGGAGTATTAATTGCCGCAAAGTTTGGCTCATTTGGTAAACCACAGCTCATTAGAAGTTAGTTAACCTCCACCCGTATAGACCTACAACACCCAATTTTTCGCATTTTGATGGTATCACACAGAAAAGTAGGCGATAGTCTAGAGATTATTTTACGCGATATCAAAGCACTATATATCAGAACTAATTCCTGAAAATTTGGGTACTGTGCCTTGCACATAGCGATCAGGGCGAGGCGAAGTTTGTGTACGTGTCATGTCGAGCTTTGGACCGATAACACCAACTTCTGATGGCTCCACAGGACGCTACGCTGTATCGAATTCTTTCAAACTTTAAACTATTTTACACTTAACCTAATACTATAATGTGGCAAAAGAAGCTAGCTTTTCCAACATCGAACTTTTAGTGAAATTCGTAGCCCCCCCTTAATAGCATCAGGAATCTAACACTGCATAATACAAGACAAATGGCACCAAGTGCCCGTGCCTGTGACAAGCATGAGGTAAACTACAACATTTGGGTACACATAACTCGATAAATACCAGAGAACCCGGAAAACTGAATTACCCTTGTATTCCACAGCAATGTAATCCTGGAAAGCTCAAAATCATAACATCAAATTTATTTAACGTTAAGGCAGGAAACAAACCTAAAGGGCAAAAGTAAAATGTTCGCCACCCTGGAGTGCGTGGGTGCGTTGTCTGGTATTTATCGAGTTATATGTACCCAAATGTTATAGTTTACCTCATACTTGTCGCAGGCACGGGTTCTTGGTGCCATTTGTCTTGTATTATGCAGTGCTAGATTCCTGATGCTATTAAATCACCAAATACTTGCAGGCCAGCAACAGACAAGCAGGATATGGGTAGCCCGAAATCGATAGGAAACAAAGAAAAATTAAAACCAGTCTGGCACGACCAGATATGTCCACGTGAAATCAAATGATCAAAACAAAATTTCGAAAACAGTAAGATTTCACAAATAGCTCAACTTTTTCGTCACAGCGGCATCCGGATCAGGGTGTTCAAGAGGGTTTGGAAGAACCGTTAGGTAGTACATCCAAATCGCAATGGGTGCCGCCAGTGACGCCTCTGCGCTCCACCTCAGATTCAGCTGTGCCGGTGCCGGAGACAAGGGTAATTCAGCTTTGTAGGATTGTCTTGTGACGGGAAATCTTTTCTGAATAGGAAATAGAAAATAAATTTTAGTCAAATTTGGCTTCCAATCAACAAAATTGTGGAACAGCTTAAAATAAACAATAGACAATAGTTTGTCGTCCTAAATCCTAAATTTAGTCTCTCCAAATAAGCAGTAGGATGGACTTTCGTTAGTTTGTCGTCCTATTTCCTAATTTTGGTCAATCAAGGAAGGAAATAGACTAACAATCCTATTTGCTAATTTGGAATTACTTGTTTCAACCACGATGGCGGATTCATCCCCGGACACGTATCCTGCTCTTGTAAATGACCAAACCTTTACTCGTAGCAATCAGAATGAATCGCGTTCCTGCTATGCAACTATTTATATATAACACGTGCGTGTTCTAACTTAGAATGCAATACAATGCAAGATCAAATCTTGCTAACACAGTTACTACATTATGCATACTAGGATTCATGATGCACTGCGTAAACAAGAAAACTTCTAAAAACCCTAAAAATCTAGAGGAAGAAAAGTTTCATAAAACGTAAATTAATTCATTCTAATTCGAATTCATTCCTGTACCAGTTATAGCTATCTTTCCATCAACGTTAATAGATAATTTCTGAGCTCTTCTTCTAATTTTGGCACTGTGCCATTGATCATCGTTTAGTGCATTTCCTTCGCCATAGATGAATTTCTGAAACATTAAATTCTGTATCAGGTGACAGACAATCTTAGAGTTACTAAGTTGTTAATTATTGAATATCAAATTGATAAGTGGGAACAGTAAGTGATTGGCATGGCCAGGTCATAAAGACGAAAAAACAAAACTAGGATTCAGTCAAACTAACATTGACAAAACCAGGAAACAGGTAAAAGCCCTGTTTCAGCATGGGCATGCCCTTGCAAATTTTCAAAATTCAATTTAATTTTAATTCAATTCGAAACGTACTTATTTAATATTTTTCAATATAGCTCTAGCTTTCTGTGTTGCTAAAAACTTCGTATTTTTACTTGATTTCCAGATCCCAAGTTTATGAGGATTTCTAATCTTCCGTTCCTAAGCCTCAGTAATATTGTGTCACTTTTTCCTTGAACAGATGTGGCACAGAGTAAAGCGTCGGAACGGCGGGTTCGAAATTTCAACTGAATATCTTCTACTTTTGACTGCTCATGGTGGGGCAAAATTAGCTGCAGGAATTGGCCTGAGTTGAAGTAAACAGTCAGTGGTTCTGCAAATAATTCACATCAGTTACGAAACCAATATCTCCTTGAACAAACACGTTAATGTCTATTACCAAGATTTTATAATAGGAAGAGTAAGACACTCAGCTCTTCCTAATAGAATAAAGGCCGGTTTACACGAGGCAACTTTGATGCAACTTTCAGGAAACTTTTTCCTAGCAACTTTGTAGCAACTGAAAGTTGCTTGAAATACCGTGAATTCTTATATTGTGGAAAAGATCTCATTCTACTCAACATAATATAAAAATTATTGCTGTACGACGTTCCTAGCTCAAGTTATTTAATTTGTCGAAAACGCCCGTTTTTGAAAAATGTCAGCGTATCATGTTTACTATGCTGAGGAGCCCCCCCGAGATTTCGGCCTTAATGTGTCGAGCATGTCGCAAGCTTATTCTATTAGGAAGAGCTGAGTGTCTTACTCATCCTATTATAAACTCTTGCTTATTACCTACAGTTGTTTTAATAGCCTTCAATAGCAACAACTATGTTTCAATGCTAAATATTTTTGAATGACTAGCAACATTCAGAACTGGAGAGATTGAGAGAAACAAAATGCCTTCAATTTTCAGCAAAATTTATATGTATTCCTCACAATAACAGAACCAAGAAATTACAAGAACAATAATAATCCGATTGGAAACTGTTGGGGGAAAACAGATATATACCTCTGTCACAGTTTGGTCCATCAAGCAGAGCTTCAGAGCAATCACAGATGTAGCGATTCCAACCTTCGTAACATTTACTCCGTCCCTGACATGGAGCGCTGGGACAATGCGGGTGGTCCTCAAAACAGCCTTGAATAATCTGAAAACAAGAGTTTTTCGATTCCTATTTACCTTGAAACTTTATCTTGTACCTTTATCTGGAAATTGCTAGATTATTTACCACCTGTACCTGCTTGTGAATTTCTAGAATTAGATGAGTGGCCTTTTCTTGCCACAGGAGCTCTTAAATTTTTTATTATTTATTATCTAATTTAAAAGCTCTCGTGGCAAGATAAGGCCGAACATCTAATTTTAGACGACGCCGCCACAAAGAACGTACAGATCACAACTGCTTGTGAATGCTTGAAAAAGCTGAAAGGTTAGAAGTCATCTTGCCAAATTGATTACCTGAGCAGATTCTTTTTGATGCATAAATTCGGTAAGATCAAGAATGACACCATTAATTTGAAAATTTTGGAGACAACCAATAAAGCCGTATCTGAGGGAAGCACTCCACATCTCACTGGATACTCTCAGTGCATTTTGCCACCGATTCCATTCCAGTCCTCCCAAATACATGGTATTTCCTAAAAATCCATCATTGCAAATGTTCAATGCATTTCCGAACAATTCAGATTAATAAATTGATAAATACAAATACAAATTATAATTACTATTATAGTTAGTTCGACAAATATTAACTAAAGACTTTAACTAACAAAAATATCTCTAAACACTGATAAATCAAATTTCCAGTAAACCTAGATTTAGCTTTTCCGAAGATCCAGGAACAGTGAAGTGCAACTTATGATCATCCAAACTGATAGCACCGACCGTCCCAGTTCTTTCCATTTCCACTTTATGCCACTTCTTGTCGTTGACAGAAAAATCTGAAACCTACAAGAACAAAGAAACGTTCACTAATCAATATCGATCCATCCAATAGTCCCAGTAAATTTTGCCAATCTAGTGAAATATTCGCATCGCAACGGTCTCCACGTAGCACTTATTCCTGCTGCGCCTCAGCGCAGCAGGTCTCTTATGTTTGCTCAGAATTATAGCCTTTACACGCATTTTGCTTGATAAAGATACTCTTCACCGTAAATGCGTGTAAACAATGGTTAAAGATAGGGTTAGCATGATTTGTGTGTGAAAATTTGTCTGTCATTCCAAAGAATTTCTGTTTCTAAGTCATGTAGATGTTACGGACCATGTGTATAATTGCCCCATATGCATATGGGGCAAGAGATTTTGTCCCATATGCATATGGAGCAAGTTCTTTGTCCCATATGCATATGGGCCAACATCTTTGCCCCATGTGCACATGGGACAAAGATCTTTTGCCCCATATGGAAATATCAGCAATTCTGTGTAATTTTACTCATTTCAAACGATAGTTAAATGCAAAAATGTTATTTAACTATATTAAAATTAAAATTTATAGAAAACTGAGATTGAAGGTCGAAAATTTTATTCAGATAATGAAATATCCCAATTTGAGTATTTGTTTGGTATTTTGTTAGAGAAAAATGAGTTAGTTTGCACCGAATTGTAGTTCACACTGTTTTGCTTAGAAATAAAATGTTAATTTTGCAAATATTCAATTTTATTCGCAGAATTTGGTATTAATACATTTAATGTAAGCTTAAGGGGGGGGCTCGCTTTTTTGGGCGATTTTTCGACCTCCGATTTTACTCATTTTTACATATGTTGTACTCCCAATGGGTCCGCGATACAAGACAAGTGCGCTTTGCGCAATATTGCTTCTATCGTCTGTAGAGTGAGTCTCTTACACAGCGAAAAAATTTTTGTACACAAGCTTTTTTACCTTAACTTTTTCATTATCTATTATTTTTGTTAATCACGTCACGAATATCATAATAGTTTGAAAATTAAATTTAAAATAGATATGAAAAGCTTTAGCGCAGGACTATATTTTCACATCACTTTTCATTTTTTTGTAAAATACGTACCAAACAAATCTAAAAATTACTAATTTCCGTATTTTCATCACAAATATATATGTATACAATTTTCGACCTTCAATCTCAATTTTCTGTAGATTTTAATTCTGATATAGTTAAATAATATTTTTGCATTTAACTAACGTTTGAAATAAGAAAAATTACAAAGAATTGCTGATATTTCCATATGGGGCAAAGGATCTTTGTCCCATGTGCACATGGGGCAAAGATGTTGGCCCATATGCATATGGGACAGAAATTCCTGCCCCATATGCATATGGGGCAAAGAACTTGCTCCATATGCATATGGGACAAAATCTCTTGCCCCATATGCATATGGGGCAATTATACACATGGTCCGTAACATAGATATTATGCATATGTATATATGTCCATGTTTTGATGGCAATTCCAAAATCGGAAGCATCTATGTAATTTCTATTCTAATTGATGACTCATCGTTAAAGTTAAACTTGCATCACTGACAGCTCAGCAAAAATTTCTCAAATGTACGAAACTTATGAGAACGTAAAATGTTAATATGTAATGCTGAAATGAGCTAAGCTAAGCCTGAGCTAAACTTGTAAGCTTAACATGTAAGCTTATGCTGAGCTAAGGAAAAGCTGAATCGAAAAACGGTTTTCAGGTTCGTGCTCAGCGCCCCTGAAAACCCCCTATGCAAGTTTTAGCAAAATTTCTTTAAAAAATTTTTGATTCTCTTACCAAACAAAAATTTAAACTTTTTAAAAAATTTTTAAAATTTTAAAATGCATACCCATACCAAATTTCAAAGTTATTGGTCAAAAAATCAAAAGTTATGGCTGGGAGGGGGAAACGCAAAGACCCCAATGTTTGCACGTATGTTTTTTGTAGTGAGCATGTAAGAACTCCGTTGTAAAATAATTGGCTGCGCAGCAGGTTTACAATTTCTGAAAATGTCCGTCAGCGGAAACTTAACCTTTTGCATAAAATCTTGCTTGTTTTTGTTGCAATGTTACATTAACAGCACGTTCAAACCTCTCGTCTTTGAGCGACAGTGAATATATGCAATCAAAACTTTACGGACGTTTGATTTATCTTTACCTTCAACCGCAAAGGAGATGATCCAAGGTCAATTATTAAATACAGGAATCCATCAATAAGCTCGAATCCGATACAGTCAGATGTATCATATTTTGGTGGTCCATTGTAAAGTATGAGTCCATTTTCTTCGACTGTTCGAAACTCAAAGCCTGAAATTGGGGTTAAACATGGAATCTTCAGGCTAGTGTTGTTTCAGTAACCGATTTTAGTTTCAGTTTCAGTTTCAGTTACAGTCGACGATCCAGGACGGTTTCAGTTTCAGCTTTAGTTTCATGTCTCCTCCCAAAATTGTTTCAGTTTCAGTTTCAGTTTCAGTCGGGATCGCAGAATAGTTTCAGTTTTAGTTTTAGTTTCAGTCGGAGTTTCAATTTCAGTTTCAGTTCATTCGAAAAACTACAGATTCTAGCCTTGAGACATAATATGATGCATAAATTTATGACTATTTATACTTCCACTGCAGAGTACTAACGAAAAAACCGCTTTAAACATTCAAATCTTCATGTTTTGAGAAAAGACTGAAACTAGTTTCAGTCCGAGTTTCAGGTCCTTATCCAATCTAGTTTCAGTTTCAGTTTCGGTTTCAGTCGGCCGCCTAAAATAGTTTCAGTTTCAGTTTCAGTTTCAGACACTGAAACTGAAACCTGTACAACCTGAAAGATACAAGATAATAGATGAAAGAAAGAGAGTTGTCACTACAGCACCACAGACCCGACAAATTCGGGCCTGAGGTGGGGATCGAACCCACAACCTTCGGTTAACTAGACCGACGCTCTACCGATTGAGCCACCCAGGCACAATCGAACCAAGCTTAAGTTTGAATTCGTTCCCAAACTGTAGTGACACGTTTTTGAATAGGCATACAGCCCTGCCAAAAACACACACCCCACCCCGCGAGACAAGCTCAAACTGACAGGTCGTGCACGATGGCTGTAGAAAGATACAAGATAATAGACAAAAGAAAGAAAGTTGTCACTACAGCACCACAGACCCGAAAAATTCGGGCCTGAGGTGGGGATCGAACCCACAACCTTCGGTTAACTAGACCGACGCTCTACCGATTGAGCCACCCAGGCACAATCGAACCAAGCTTAAGTTTGAATTCGTTCCCAAACTGTAGTGACACGTTTTTGAATAGGCATACAGCCCTGCCAAAGACACACACCCCGCGAGACAAGCTCAAACTGACAGGTCGTGCACGATGGCTGTAGAAAGATACAAGATAATAGACGAAAGAAAGAAAGTTGTCACTACAGCACCACAGACCCGAAAAATTCGGGCCTGAGGTGGGGATCGAACCCACAACCTTCGGTTAACTAGACCGACGCTCTACCGATTGAGCCACCCAGGCACAATCGAACCAAGCTTAAGTTTGAATTCGTTAACCGTTAACGTTAACGTTAATTGGCTTAGTTATTAACCTAGTTTCAGTTTCAGTTTCAGTGCCTGAAACATCACTACATCAGGCACATCAAAATCGATATAAAAAGGCAAACTGTCTTTTTAAAACTAAATTCTAATGCTAACTCAGCTTCAAATGCTATAAGTAAAACTTGTAGTTCAATTACCAGCATAGGGTCGGATCCTGGGGGGCAGAGATGAAACCGGGTCACCGGGTCACCGGGTCACCGGGTCAGTTCGGGTCACTAAATGTACCGAGTCACCGGGTCACCGGGTCAGGAGCTCTGACCCGGTCTTGACCCGGTATTTTTAATGAAGGAAATTTTTTGCTGTTAAAGCATATTTTTCAAAATTTTTACCAGTTTTTACCAACTGAAAACTTCAATAATTACTCAAAAACTAGCAATAGGAATATTCTTAACTTAACCGTGTAGTTTTTAAATGCTTATTGCTGCAGCGCCCTCTTAGTATTTGTATTAATGTCCTGTAAAGCTTAGATCTAGGTTTGAAACTACAATGATAGCGTTGAATGTTCACTAGAAAATGAAATTATTACATGGCCCTGAGAGTCTGAAATCTTTATTTTAAATCTAAAATATTCCATGCTCCGTCTACTGTAAGTGATTTTTCACCGCTGCTATCATTGCAGGGAGGGGGTCAGACTGTGTGTTTCAAATCTCAGTAAGAAGGAAAATCTCAGCAAAACAACGCTTTTACAGATTCTGGGTTTTGCTTTGCATTTTTCTAATTGTTATGGACTACAATCTTTTAGGAACTGATGGAGTTTTGTTTGTTTTTCTTTATAGAATAATATTGTCTGAATCCTAGCCATAAGCAGGAATATTTCCAAAGAATCTCCACTGAGTGAAACCCTCAACCATACAACTAAATAAAATATTTTAAATAAATTATAAAGTTTCAGTTTCAGTTTCGGTTTCAGTCGGCCGCCTAAAATAGTTTCAGTTTCAGTTTCAGTTTCAGTGCCTGAAACAGAAACCTGTACAACCTGAAACCTAGTTTCAGTTTCAGTTTCAGTGCCTGAAACATCACTACATCAGGCACATCAAAATCGATATAAAAAGGCAAACTGTCTTTTTAAAACTAAATTCTAATGCTAACTCAGCTTCAAATGCTATAAGTAAAACTTGTAGTTCAATTACCAGCATAGGGTCGGATCCTGGGGGGGGCATGTCCTCAGAAAATTTCGAGGGGGCTTGTACGTTGAACTGAAATTTTAAAGTGGGCTTGAATAGAATAAATAAATTAGTGAATATTTTCTAAAAATTAACATTAATATTATTAAATTTCGCGTTTTTTTAAAATCTGCAACAAAAAGTTCAATAGAAAGAAACAATCTCGAAATTTTGCCCGCGAATTATTAAAAATTTTAGCCAAAAGCAACGACGGAAAAATTGTAACGCTTTAGTGCGGAAACTAAGCTTTCCGGCCATTTTTGCTTACCCATTGGCCAATTTTGCATTACCTCTTGTCCCCCTTGTCCCCGACGGTGATAAGGCATGTACCTATCTAGTCCAGGTTGGGGTGCTTGGAGCCCCAGACCCCCAGCAATTAATCCATGGAAAGACACAAACCCGACTCTGAGTACATTACATTTTTGTTGTAAATTTGTAATTTAGAATATTTTAAATATATGTACGCATTTAATTTTATATATTGTTTTTAAATACACAAGAAAGTCTTTTACCAAGAGTTCCCTGCATTGTTGCTTGCCACCCAGGAAGTTGAAAATGAGAGTGTGAACTGAGGAATGTCATGGGCTGCGGGGAGTGGAATTCTCGGCACTGAAGAAGGGCACTTATGTTACCGTTGATGTGAATTAACCCATTTCTATTGTGGACATGCTGCAGGAAATCTAGGTATCTTCCGTCAGCTTGATATCGTACCTAAAAGTTAGTAATGAAATAAATTCGATCAACTAAAGATATGCCTGAGAATGAGATCACCACCTTTCCCAGTTGGAGACATTTCCAACTCCTACAAATGAGATGGGAGGATAATAGATGGAGATTGTAAAGATCGCATTAATTTGCTTGCTCTTCTGAAACGCAACTATTTTCAAACATTTTCGGCTAATACCTCAGCTAGAATTGTGACCTAACTGATCTTTGTTTAAAGAATTGGAAAGTAGACCTAACCCAAAAGCATTGTCCTGGTTCAATCCCCTCCATGTTTGTACGCAAGCGCCAGAATTGGAAGCCCTTGCGTTTACCTGTGGTTTCCATTCTGTTGGTGAAACAGTCAACCAGTCGCTCTCGCTAGCTAACTACTTTGAACCTTTGCCTCATCCTCATTTCCCTTGGTCTAAAAGGTTCGTCTGTAACCTTCAATACCTTTCGAAGGCAGCCAACAAATGGGATGCTCTGTAGATTATCGGGCATGATGAAGTCACTAGGCTTCCCACCGACAAAGGCACGCGTTGATGTCAGCAGATGAAATGGGCCAGTTGACTCCTCCAGTCCCGAATACAGTCCGTCAACAGTAACGGATAACTGTAACAAACAATTACAGTAGTGCGGGAAGGTGTAAACTTTGACTTACTTTCTGAAGGCGCGCTCCGAAAGGAAAGCAAAATTTGATCAAAAGGTTTGGTATATAATTGATTGACTATATAATTGATCAAATCCGCCTCTTCTCTTTTTTTTTCAAACCGCATACAGACCTATCACAATATACAAGAAAGAACAGTGACAAGTGCTTGCGAAAACGGTGAACTAGATCAGACACTGAACTGACTAGAAAAATAAAAAGCCATGCGGGCATGCAGCTTTACCAACCTTTTACTTTTAGTGTGGATACTTTTAGTTTGGATAAAATAAACCCAGTGACTTTCCCGGTATTAACCAACACTCCGAAACTTTCCTGGTTCTAAACCTGAGCCTTTTCTGCACACAAACAGTACATACACTCAGCATGAGTAAACACGTTATATTTACTTACACGGAGTTGATTAAGGCCTCGAAAATGCTAAAAGCATGCAAGAAAGTGTACAACAATAATATAGATCAGTTTGGTGCAGGAGGTATATACATGAAAGAACATTTTGCTGCACTAATTTAGTCTATCCAAGTGTTACCAAATACAGTGAGGACAATTTTGTAGACAAAGACTACAGACCCAAAGAGAAATGAGGATATCAAGTATAGGATATTAAATTAGGATATTGGCACCAGTACCAGTATTAAAATTTGTTTTTTGATTTCTCAAAATTAATTTGTTTTTGGATATGAACTTCTGGAATCTTGTTGCACATAGCAAAACGAAATGGTGTAACAATATTACTAAACCTGTTACAATAAGTTTCAGGTTACATATATGTTACAATATATTTCCAATAAGCAATGAACAAAATAGAGTTGCTAAAACTGACTATATATATGATTTCCTCAACCCCCCTCCATGATTTAAATTTACCATTGAAGTACTAACCAAGCGTATTGCTAATATTGTGGCAATATTTTAGAATTTTTTATGCATCTGCCGGTGGAATTGAACCATTTCCCATACCTGCTTAAAATAATACCATGTATATATGGTAATGTAGCAAATAGCTTCATAGCTCATTTCGATGAAGCATGCAGATAATCAAAAAATGTAATTGCAGTATAAAAGTGGACGCATATATCGAGCAGGCTCTGGCTAGCATAGTAAAGTGAAACAACTATCAAACAGTCCAAATTCAAAACCGAGTTACCTGTGTCAACTTTCGATGAACAGCAACCGTGTGCCAAGTGTTGTCATTTATTTTGATGTTACCGGCAACTACCCTTGCTTCTGCATCCGAGTTTGCCTTTGCCACAAGTTGACCGCCGCCCAGATTTGATCTTGTTACTACAACTCCATTCTCAAGAGAAACGTACAAATAGTCCTAAAATAGATGTTGGATCACAAATCTTCATGCCATGATGCTGTTATGTGTATACTCCTGTAATAACATTTTTTGTCCATTTGCTCATTGCAACATTGGGAAACAGCAACAATCTTGACAACAATCCATTTGTGTTTCAAAATAAAGTAGTATTGAAAATTGTATACTCCTGTAAATTAAAATCACGTAGTTCCTTAGTTGCGAATATAAACGTATCAGTTAAAAGATGCAACTGCGGAGAATCAGCATAGCGAGCCTATCCTCAACCTCACTGACCTCATAGATTATTTCACTAGCAGAGAAATGACTTTAATAAATCACATCTGGATAGCAGGTTCTAGGTAGTTCCAATAAATGTTTCACCGTATCTCTCTAATGTTCTGACTTTGTACATGTTACGGCTTTAACTGAAGTGGTAGGTGCACTTTGCTTTTGGCTATTTTGGCTAAAAACAATTAGCAAACAGGTTTTACCTTTTCATCCCCAGAAAAGAATACGAGCGCCGACGGTCGGCGCGTTTTTATGTCAAAATGGAATTCCTCTTGCTTCGTTACAAAACCTGAGCCAGCTCCAACAAAATCATAGGATAGATATTCTGAGCCGAGGAATGTAGCTTCGGGCGCTGGTCTGGCTAGAATACAAATTCAGTTGGCAAAACAATTATATAATGTACCTATACAGTAAGACTTTGGCTGGAAATAATGGCTTGACTAAGTAGCAGTTTTCAATACAGGTGTTGTCTGATGTTTAAGTTTGCAACTGAGATTTGTGCATGCAGATGCAATATGTATCCGAAAATTACTCGTTCGATCATCGAATGCTGGAGGTATGTTATAAGTTCCAATTTGTAACTGCTGATTCAGACCATTGCTCTGGATTCTTGCAATAGTAAAGATATTTTTAGTAAAGCTACTTCATATTTTTTGATGTCAGTCTGACAGACAAAATTCCTGTTCATTAAGTTAAGTATTTATTAAGTTTAACCCCCTCCCTGTACATGAAGCTTACCTCTCCAAACAAATGACGTGGATGATTTTATAAACAGCTTAATCGAAAGGAAGGTCAAAAGTCGCAGAGAAATTTTATAGTCTTCGAACATTTCTACACTGACAGCAGCAACTGTAATTAAGAAAAGCTGCTTTTCAATCTACACTCTCTCCTAAGACTCAAAATAAATTAATTAAAGCTTGATATGTCGGTCGTAGGTTTTGAGGTCGTAGGTTTTGAGTGACGTTGCTTGATGACAACGTAATACAAGATTAAACTGAGGACCTATGCGTGAGATAGATTAAGAACGTGTCAATAACACTTAGGCCCGTGGCACTAACTAAATTCAGAAAAACATGTAAGCAGTGTACGTGTGTGCAGTAGTATCTCAGAACTGTCAGAATCTACTCTGGTTTATTTAAATGTAAAATGATCCAACGGAGGGAAACTAGGAGGGGGGAAGAGGGGAGCCTGCATAAATCAATGGGGACCAGTTTTTCCGTTCAAAACAGCTTTTAGCTTTGATTACTGAAAGTGGGGGAACATTTTAGCATTTGTAAACAAGAATGGCACATCCGGACGAAAGAGAAGAAGAAGATGGAGATGGACTAGAGAAGGTGTGAAATCTGAAACTGGCAAATTAAGTCTCAAGTCAATGAGTGTAGGATGTGTGATGCTGACATTGAAGTTGGTTTATAGTGAGTGGAAAAAGGGAAAGCCTAAAGTGTGGACTCTAACGAGGTTTCACTCAACCTTCTGGTGCTCATGTTTCCTCAGGTTTCAGTCATAAGCACGTAATTTTCTACGGGGTCCCCTCAGATTCTCCTATCTCATGTTGAACTAAAACAAGAAAGTTAGTGTCAGCTAAAGGTATGAAGAAACTCCAGAAGCTTCTGCTGAAAGAAGACTCGGAGGCTCGAAGACTGCCTTCGGGGGTAAAAGACCTAAAATGGACCTGTTTTGAAGAAATTTAAAGAAAGAACCAAATAACTTGAGAGCAAGAGGCCTTTAGACAATCAACAGTGTTGGCCAAACAGGCAGCACCTTGGGCATAATCTTTAGACAGAGAGGAGAACCTAGGTCCCTGCTGACGTGACTTCATAGAAAGCTATACATCAATTTCTTAGCTCTATCTTTGCCTGGGCATTAGGCCATGACGCAGGCATATGGAGGAGATATTTAGTCTGAATTTCAGGCAGCCCTCACAACTATAAGTGATCAATGATATACTTCCCCTACTAAGTCGGGACAATTAATATTCATTGTTCAGGGAAACGGAAAAATACAAGATGATACCACTTAATTCAAGCCCTAAGGCCTCTTAATGATTTGAGGCTAGAAAATGCTGATAGTATAAACGGGGAGCTCTAAGATTTTCCTTCAGTCCCCGGGAGAAAGAATGTCAGGTGGTTCTCTCTCTGTTAGCTTCCTGTCCCCTTTTTCTTATTAGTGTGTAGGAGGCGGGTTCCCTATTAGGATTGCTGAAAACCCATCACCTTAATGATATGGATGGGCGTTAGAGAAAAACTGTTTAATTCTGTCCTTCTTGTCAAGCTTTGGACATTTAAAGAAGCAGAATAGTCATCGCGAAAGGATTATAATTTCCCAAAGCTGTGGAATTCAGGATTCCTTCAAACATCAATTTAGGTTTGCCCTCAAAGAATACATTGTTCATGTACAAAGTTGTACGCACGAACATCTGGTACATGAGAACATCTAGTAGGATAAAAACGACCTACCAATTTCCTATTTTCTGACGGCATATGTGGTAAAGCTTCACATTTTGAACACAGAAACGAATCCTTCCATCCCTATTCTCAAAATGTTTGTAATGTTTGATAACAGAGAGTTTCAAAAACTTCTAGAACGCAATCATTGACTGGGTGGGTACTGCTCTTTAATTGCAAGCATTAGACAGGGAATGCAATGCGTGTTATTGTTACTGGAGGTATATTTTAACGCAAACATCCTGAAGTTTTGAAATAACTGAACCTGAGTCCTCAGCTAACATTTTTGGATCACCCCATAAACTACAAAACAAACTAATTTGATTTGGTGAATTACAGAAACTTTTCCTAAAACCTAGGGTAAAGCAAGTACATACACCACAGAATGACAACAAGATCAAACTAATCTAATGCAACTCAATTACCTATATCACAATAGACTCCTTCGAAATCAACGTGCTCACAGTGACACTTTGGTCCAGCATCGGTGCTGTAACAGTATCCTCCGTTTAGACAGAATCCTGGGGCACAGTAATCGTCCTCCACCTCTCGCATCCCCTCCGCATCCAAGACGTGGGGGTTTGTAACGCCCACCGGGAAAATTCGATACAAAATATTTCGAATCGATCCCTGAAATGTGGGAACCTGTTTCACCAGCGGATGACTCAACTGGCTGGGACGGAGATCCGCCGGAACGCCGCCGATGAAAACGTCACCATTGGTGGTGAATTTCCCGAAAACGAAACCACTATCCCTGCCCTGACGAGAGAGTTTAATAAAACTGGACAGGTGGTCCACCTGTAGTTTGACTTTGTCCCAGTACTGACCCAGTCGGACTGTGTGCCAGTGGTTATCATTGAGGCCCTGACCGAGGCTGAGCCATTCAGGTTCGCCGTCATTTTCGCCAGGTTTGCGTCGACGCCGCCTGGCCACGCGCCGACTTCCAATTCGATGCAGGCGACATTGCAGACGCAGCGACCCGGCTACCAGACGAAGTTCGTAGAAGTTGTTTCCCGCATTACCGTCATCAGTGTAGAGGAGCAGACCCGATGGATGTGAGGTGCGAAAATCGAAAACTAATTCATTATCAAAGGCATGATACCATCGAGGAAATCGGACATAGGAACGGGGCGAACCTTCCAGAGCAAACTGGGAAGTAATCCAAAC
Organism: Trissonchulus latispiculum; assembly: GCA_030248195.1. Taxonomy (NCBI): domain Eukaryota; kingdom Metazoa; phylum Nematoda; class Enoplea; order Enoplida; family Ironidae; genus Trissonchulus; species Trissonchulus latispiculum. Next base: position 23,999 of record JASAND010028961.1, on the reverse strand, counting down.
AGAGTTGAGTAGTACGAGTGATGCAACAAGAGTTAATGACTGAGACAATGTATCACTACATACTGGCATTGCATGGAATTTAACCTAAAATATCCAAAATATTCAAAAATTATTCATACAATCTGTTAGGAAGCATTCTAAACTGATGGACGCGTGCTGTTTATTTTTAACGTCCGCATGCGTAAACGTTCGTTCGTGCGTTGCTACAGGCTACGTCAAGATTGGAGTCTCAAAAGTCAAGCATATTTCGGACACCTTAAAATTTTCTGACAATCCAGGGGTGACCGCCTTTTGTGGGCTCCTGCGTGGACTTATTGGTGTGGACCGTGGACTGCAACGATGGACTTATGTAGACAAATTCCGAAAAGCAATGCTATATGGTATCAGCTCCCAATTCCCAGGTGAAAAGCCATTAAATTTAAAGCACCGCTGACATCACTCCTAGCCAGTCGCCAAGAAATTGGGGCGAATTAAAGTGGAACGAAATTGAAGTGGGGCGAATTAAAAATATTTTATGTCATTAAAAGCAGTAGGGAATTCAGTGCTATTAACTAAATCATAACTGACATACATAGGTATTGAAATACGTGGTGCGATAGTGAGGGGAGATGCAGACTGCAACAAGAATGGTTTGCGCTTTTGGAAATCGGGAAAAAGGGGCGGACTAGCAGATCGACAACTTTTAATTCTCTATCTCACACTCTTCAGCTAATTACACTCAGAACGCCCTTTTAGTAGACTATATATTAATGTCACTAGATAGCCATCATACACATCAGTCTTGAGTAATTTGTTTGTCCAAAACAGACATACAGGGCCTAACTCCTTACCATTAACAACTGAACAGCTTGTTGTGGTCACATCACGAATCAATGAGCTTGAATTAATCCAGACACTACTAATCTCAGCATAAGCAGCTTTCTGAAATAAGGCAGAGCCAAGATTTAGTCATCGCCTTAAAGATGCTTGAGTCCTTTAATGGTCACTATTGTGAAATATGTGAGGTTATATAAGGAAAGGAACCCCTACAGACCGACTAGAGCTCATGTCTACTCAGCTTATGAGATTTTCGAGCCACAAGGCATGAAATGATTAGCCTTGTGTCCGACGTTTGGTACGCAACTTGTGAGGTCGCACTTTTCATTTCCAATGCTAAATAAAAATTTGTCAAAATAGCACACAAATAGTGACTATCTAGTAAAAAATAATGTTCATAAATATTTTATTTTTGAATCGAAGTGCAGAACTTAGTGGCCTGTATGCATGAATGGATATGTTCACCAAGCAAGAGGAAACAATATATCGGGAAACCGTATGAGTAACAATTTTCATTTTATCCTTACGTTTCAGATTTCAGATATACACTTTCATTTTATTTTATATGCTAGACACGATGAAGCATACCACTAAAATCTACTACATTCTTAAAAGCATAGAAAACCAGAAACCAAGCCCTCTTTTTGGGAGTCGTTAAAGAAAATGGTGAGATGAATTTCCGCTGATACAGAAAAGAAATCAAGCGCCGTATTGACATTTAGCTTATTAATGACAAACAAAAACTGCGGAAATTTGAGATTGCATGTGTCCATCTGAACAATCTGACAACTTTTGTTTGCACTACACAAGTTTCCAATTTGTAAGCGAAACAAAACTTGAGCATAAATCTGAGTTTGCATAATGGATTTCAGTGTTAACCTGTCCTAGTGAAAAGAACAAGAAATTAGAATCTCTTTCAGGCCAACAGGTGGGATGAGAAACTAGACTAGAGGAAAAAGTGAATCTAACGGAATAATTGCTATCAGTTATGATTATAAGGGATACTAAGCTTTAACAGTATGTTTAGAAAGGGGTTGCCTTTTCTTCCTACACAAGACTAATGAGGTCGACCGTGGGAGTCCCGAATCAGAACTGGCCTTGAAGGCATGAAGAGCCTCATAACGTTAGTCTCAGTTATGCTATTACTTGCTCACTAATCCAATAACAGGGAGCAAAGAACTTCATCAAACCGGAGGATAACGCAATAGTCTAGTCAAAGCTGACCTAAAACGGTACCCTAACGCTAACACTGCCCACAAACTTGACTCATAATTGGAAACAAGCTTGTTTTCAACACGTTTTGTCTTCTGCATTGTCTTAGCTATACGTAGTACGTAGAAATTAGTCAAATCATTAATTTTTAAACCTTTTATTACACTATAAACTCGTTTAGAGTCAAACCTGAGGTCAGAGAAATTGGGTACTTTTAAGTCTATTCTTTATATAGCTCCAGAACGACTAATTACGCCAAATCAGATATTTTTTATTTTCCTGATCACTTTCTTCTTCTTTGTGTGCGAACAGCGTTAGAAAATGAATAAATTTCCTTATAACGAGACTGAATTTGAAAGTTTTGTTAAACCAGAAGAAACCTTAACTTAATTTTATCAACCAGAGACTTCACCAAGCCCGTGTTTGAATGAAAATTTCCTTTGTGCCATTAATACAAAAACCGTACCGAAGTGTATAGTGTATCGTTGACAACTATTTTTTGTTTTTAATGCTTCGTTTGAAGTAAGGCATTGTATGTATTTTGAACTAGATTATTCTAGACCCACAGATTTGCACTATTCTGTATCATTCATCCGACTGTACGGTCCCAAGTTCGAGCCATTGCATTCCTTGTGAGCCTCTAAACTTTTTATTCTAAAAATTCAAAAACGCCTCTAAACTCAACACAACACTGGCCGATCAAAACTCAAGACAAAACTTAATATTTTGCAAGACATTTCGTTTCGTTCGAGAAATGCAGTGGAATCGATATTCAGATTAAGAATGGTTAACCTAACAAAAATATGCAAGAATTGTCATTACTACATAGAAGTATGCCCATGTCACTCAATACTGAACGTTAAAAGGCTGAAGAGCATGAAAGAGCTAAATTATAGATTCCATAAAGAAACGGACTTCCTTTCCTAATGAGCTCAGGAAACTTAAATATTAAGAAATTTACCTAATTATGCTGTTGTCATGCGAACATCACCAACTAATAATAGGCATTACCTACAGAATTTGGAATTAGAAGTCAAATTATGTCCTTTCATGCCGTTTAGCTGCATCTGAATTATTTACTAACTAACTTTCGGATTATTAAATAAATACAAGACGAACACAAAGGTAAGCGAAAGCAGCTAACTTTAATAGAGGCAATAAATAAGGGCTAAATAATTTTCTAATATACATTTACAAAAAGAAGAAATGGTATAGGGAATCAGTCGGGAAGGGAACTGGAAACATTATCTATATTAAAATTCTAGAAAACTAAATTTTAAATTTTTTATATTGTAAAGTTTCTTTGCAGGTGTGCACTGTGCAAGGTGTGCAGGTGTACAACTGTCAAGTCGAGTTCCTTATTTGCTGTTGTAAACGAAGACCTCACTGTGAGGATTATTGGGCTGCAGTTCGCTTTCTTAATTTTTAATTTTTAAATTTTAATAATTTCAAATGACTTAGCTTTCTGGCTATATTCTAAGCATAAGATACATGGAGATGGCTTTCTGATTTATGTTTATTTTTAACAGTGAGATTTTTTCTAAAGCCTGGTATTGGAGACATTGTGATAGCTTATCTATTCTCAAGAGATGGGCCGGACAAATTTAAGTTCAGTTATTGATGAAAATATTTGGTTAAACCTGGAGCTGCTTTTCCAAGATGGATGCCAAAGGTCTGGTCAACAGAAGGATATGAAAATTTGAAATAGGCATCAAAGTAAATATCAAAATAAACTTTCAAAATTGTACTAAAGCAGAGTTGGCAAATGGGACGGATTTTCTGATCCCATCCCATTCCACCAGATTTTCTATTTCAGCGTTCGATGCCATCAAACTCTTTCGAATTAGCTTTTTACAATCCCATGCAATCCCACTTGCAGTATTTGTGCAGTACCATCATATACTATTAGTATTTTTAGATGCCCTAAACTGAAAACGTCTAACGTTCATAACGTCTACCGACGAAACGTCTAACGATCAAACGTCTACTGACAAAATGTTTATTTTTTCAAAATTGCCTCACACGAAACGTAAACTCTTTTCCAACGTCATGTGACTCTGCCTCTATACTTGTAATTTTTGAAAAATGATTTGATTTGTGCTTGATTTGATGTAGTTTTAAGGTGTACAGTATTTTAAATCACACTAAGCTTAAATGTCTAGCTAATCGTTTTATTTTTAATTTTTGTTTAGGTGATTCCAGAAAATCTGAGTTACGTAAATTGCTTTAATTAAAAATTTTACTAAAAAATTTCTCAAAAGCTTAAACTTAAAATTTAAACGTTAACTCCAAAGTTTAAAGAACACTCCACAGATTGACTGACAAATCCAGGTTAAGTTGGGCAGACCTACCTTTTCATGCCTTTTTGCAGTCATAGGGTGAGCACGGCAAAGTGATCCCACAAAATCCCACTGATCCCACATGGGATTTTCAATCTCAACACTGCACCAAAGTGCATTTTAAACGCATTATTGTATTATTATTTAAATTATTGTAAATTATTAATTAATAAATCAACCATAAATAAATATTTTTTAGGTGGCGATTACTTTACAATATTCAATTCAAATATTTTAATTTACCAGAAATTTATGATTAAAATTTAGTACAGAAGGTTTTCTCTCGGAACTGCACTTTTGATCCTAGACGGCTACAAAACCTAAGATGCTATTGTAATCAAGTGATAAGGGGGAGTTCAACTCAAATCAGGAAATTCCTGCGAGGAATGAAAATGGCATTAGGTGGTCGAAAAAACCTATAGTAGACGGTTTTTAAACTAACCCTATTACGATTGTGTGTGAGTCTGTGATAGGTCGTGGTGGGTTTAGTGTACGCATTGACCCAAAAGGAGGGGAGACAATTCAGCTTCAGCTCACAAAGAGAGAATAAAAGAGGGCCTTAAATAATGCAGAAACAGCGCGGAAGGCTCCAGTTGGTAACTCTGGCCGGGCAATTGACTATCTCATTAGAGAATAAAAGTTCCCTTGCGAACTAGAACGAGTCAACAAGCACATTAACCAAATCGTCGCTGATGAATCTTATAACACTTCTAGTCAAATCAAGGTTTCTTGACTGAACTAGAAGCTTGAAGTTCTGGAACGGCATAGACTAAAGAAAATGGAATGCTGCTAATAATAATACTGCCCATAATGCTACTATGCTTCCGTGATTGAAAGTGCCAAATCATTATCTCAAAACTGTTGGTAAACTGCTTAACAATCTTTGTAAAAAAACCAAGTTAAGGAGATAAATAACTATTATTACCATAATTATAATTATAATTATAATTTTATATTCTATATAATTTTATATAATGTATATATTGTATAATTTTATATAATATTGTTTTATATAATATTATTTCATGTAATAATTTAACCCACCTAGTAGCGTGGCTGCTACATCAAAAACACTTTAAATCATGAAATTATACTAAATATCTACGAGATTGCGCTATCAGTTAGCTCCGACATATTTCGAGGGACTATTATTTTATCTAATCTCCACTATCTATCAATAAATCCGCCCTTCTTCACAAGTATGCAAGATACATGTTACCATTTTATTCATTGAAAATTTATTTCTATGTGAGTAAATAATTGCTGGGTAAAGTAGTCAGGAGCATTAAATGCAGTTTCCTTATTGTATTGGTGCAAGCGCTTTCTCAAAAATTTTAAATTATCTAAAAAAATTGCTGGTTTCTTGCGTTGCGGAATCAGTTGGTCTGCTGACCGCGTATTATAAATTCCTCAAGGGAGCAGTACGATAAAACTAAATTTCGGCGCTGCATAAAGTTCCACCCGAATATGGCATTAACTAAACGCTATACGTAAATACGCTATACGCTATACGTAAAAACTATTTAATCATCCCCTACATTTTTACAAAAATATTTGTTGAGAGCTTTTTTGGGTGTCATTTTTATTAAAGCTGAAACGGAAAGTGGAAAAGATTTAAATTGTGCTAATCGCCATTACGTGATCATGTGGTAAATATCACAAATCATGTGAATGAAAAAGTGTTGCTTCAAATTCTGTCATAAGGCTTCAACATGGAAAATTACTGAAACAATTCTTATTAGCAGTCTTACTGAAGAAGGTTGTTTCTGAGGAAGATTAGATTGGCCAAAAACTAGCAAAAAGAGAGGGGTAATTAGTATTCAGAGCAGAGTCCTGGCACATAACATAATGACAAAGTTAATTTTATGAGAACAGGAGTTTTGTGGAAAAAGCAGAAGCACTTGACAGACTTCAAATTATTCTGTGCCAGTAGCGGTTTAACGATACAATTTTAGGTGATATAGCTAAAAACGGAAACTGTCTTGAAAAATAGAACATTTATGCTTTAAGGCGCTAGTTCAGTATATAGTAGTGTAAGAGTTTCATACTTCGGACGGCCGTCCTCAAACATAGCTACCGTAAAACATAGCAAAATTCTTTGAAATTTGCGCTCAAACTACCAGTTGCGTTCAAACTGATTAAATTAAGATAAACTGATTATCAGCATTGGAACCGGGTCATTTAGGATTGACCCGGTGACCCGGTTTTCCAGAAAATTCAAAAATTGCAAAAAATTTTGATTTTGAAGGTTAAATTTTTGGCTTCCATGTTCCATCACCACCCCAAAAAGAATAACTATAACATACATACCAGTTTGCTCTAGGTTTTGTGAAAAGTATTTAATAAGACTGTAGCATTTTCTAAATTAATGCAGAAATGAGTGGGCAAACTCAAAATTTATCCGTCAGCGAAATTTTGGGAAATCAATCCATGCAATGATGAAAAGCACAAAAAAAACCGAACAACACGGAGCACTTTAAAAATTGGTTTCTATTTTGTATTGCGTAAATTGTTCACTTATCTTCAACATCTACCTTACTTGCGAAAAGAATCTTCAAACTACATACTTCACACTTCATTCTAAATAGATTTACGTAATAATCATGAAACTGATAAAGCTAAACAATAATCTGCCAGATACAGAAAATTCAAGTAACCTCAAGCAGCGAAAATGCTCAAGACAAATATAAGAAAAAAGCAAATTAATATTGCGCATCGAACTAAAATTTTAGCTTGGTAAACCAAAAATTTCAAAAATTTGTGGTAAATTCAGAAAAACGGGTCAAGACCGGGTCGAAGTTCTTGACCCAGTGACCCGGTGACCCGGTCCAAAAAGTGACCCGAACTGACCCGGTTACCCGGTGTAGTAACGACGCTATATCAAGCACAAAACGTTTAATCACTATCACTACATCAAAGGATCATAAACCCTAAGGTTTTTTATTTTTAAGTTTTAGCTTCATTCATTTCTATATTTTCCTCTCTTGTAAAATGATTAACGCCCTCTTTGTCCACGTTGTCCATATTTCCTGATCTCATATTCCAAGGGATCAAGAGGTTCTCGTGCTCGTCTAGGGTGTCGCAAATTGTAGCGTTGGTCAAGGATTGGAATATGTGGTAGGTTTAGCGGCATTTCATTATGTCGCTCCATCTGTACGGGAATTTCCTCTGGCCGAACCTCCTGTTCATTGCATGGAATCTTTGAAGCATCCTTGTGAAGGATTTTCTTCTTCCGCTCAGATGGTTTTTCTATTTTAGCCAATTTGCGAGTATTCCACGTGCGACCATCTTCGAGGACCACAGTTGAAGGACCTTTCCTGGCGACAACTTTGAGAGGCTTAGAAAACTTAGCCTTTATTCCAGGTAATCTGTGCCGCACAAAGTCGCCTAACAATACCTTGTCTGGTCTTGCAGATCTTTTGTGATCAGCATAATCTTTCATTTTCTGTTGATAACTCTTTACCTTGTTCCTGATCTTTTCAATTGGCTCTTTCCTTTTGTCGCAATCAACCACGGGATTGTTGAGCTTCGTCCTGACTGATCGGCCGAACATGAGATTGGCGGGGCAAATTCCAGTTGCTCTGTGTGGGGTCGTTCGGTAACTGGATAGAATACCTGTAATTCCTTGCTTCCAACCAGATCCGGTATAAACAAAGCTTTGAATTTGTTCCTTCAGAAAACGGATAAAGCGTTCTGTCGCTCCGTTTGCTGAGGGATTGTAGACAGCTGTAGGTCTGTGCTGAATATTATATCCTTGTAGGTAATCGGCAAATTCGGCGCTGGTGAACTGCGTGCCGTTGTCGGTGATAATTTCTTTAGGGAGACCGAATCGAGCAAATATCGGTTCCAGAAAGTTGATGACGGCTTTGGTTGTTGGAACGGTGCATATTCCCACTTCAGGCCATTTGGTGAAATGGTCTTAGAGAACCAAAAGAAAACGTGCACTTGCCGGTGCTATGTTCAGCGGACCAGCAATGTCGACCGATATTCTTTGCCATGGACCTTGTGGCAAATCTATTGGTTGTATTGGTGTGTCTCTGATCTTGAGCGTTTTGTCCAAAGAGTTGCAAACATCGCAATGGCGGATCATATTTTCAACCTGAGTGTCAAGCCCAGGCCACCAATAACATTCACGCAGCAACTGCTTTGTTCGTGACATACCGTGATGTGTATCATGAGCTGTCAGGATAAGTCTCTGTTGCAAGGACTCCGGGATGATGATCCTATGGTCACTTCTGCAAACACAATCTTCCCAAAGGAACAGTTCATCACGAATGTTATAAAACGGGTGAAGGTTGGCTTTCAGTTTTTCCTTGTTTGGCCAGCCGCTTAGGATAAACTCTTATACTTCTTGAAGCCGTCCGTCGTTTCGACTGGCTTCCATGAGTTCCGCTGTGGTTATTGCGGGGTTGTGATGTATCTGCGCCACCATGACTTCTTCTGTTTGCAGTTTGGAGGGCAATGTCTAAGGTTAGGTGGGGTTCCATAAGGCAGCGTTCACGGATTCGGGAATTGTTAGTTCGCTCAACAAACTGGTCCCGAAGCATATCCTCCTGGGTATCGCCAAAGTCACAGTCAATTACCAACTGACGGGGATCGGTTATAAATTGATCAACCGATTCACCAGGTAATTGGTATCGGGATCTGAAGTTGTGTCGAGCTACCATGATATTGGCTCTAGGGGCAAAATGATGTTCTAATGCGGTAAGCATTTGGTCCATTGTCACATTGTCATTGTTCACATCGGGAAGACTTCGGAATATTCTTTGTCCCTCTGTCCCTAGTAAATGGAGGAGGACTGCCTTCCGCCGGCTTTCAGGTAACTCATCTGCACCCGTGGCAATGAGATAAGCTGTTGCCTCCATTCTTTCCAAGGGATTGCTGGGTTCCCAGGCGTAGGTAAAAACTGAGATGGTGGCGGTAATGCCAAATTATCCATAGTCTTAGGTGTTAAAATAAGAACTCGTCGCCAAAATACGACGCTATATGTACGACGCTATACCATAAGTACGACGCTATATCAAGCACAAAACGTCTAATCACTATCACTACATCAAAGGATCATAAACCCTAAGGTTTTTATTTTTTAAGTTTTAGCTTCATTCATTTCAACACCCGGTGACCCGGTTCCATCTCTGCTGATTGTATAGACTGTTTGATAATGCTTTAACACAATTCGTTTCAATAAGATTTTATTTTTACACACCAGAGCTACCATTAACCTAAATTTTACTGTAGTCGCTTTTTCAACAATTAATAGAGTAACATAACACAACAACTGCTTGTTTTTTTAAAAATCCTGCTTTTCTTCGTAAACAGTCCACCAAGACCGAACCCATTTTAACTATATACATAAATTGCTACGACATCAGTATACACCAAATTTTGGTGGTACAGCAAAGTCCAATTACCTTATGTTTCAAAAACATTCTTATAGAAATCCCCTTAAAGCTGAATTGTATAAGTATGCCTGTTCATGACAATTAAGATGGTAAGGTAATGCTTAAAATACGCCTGGAACTTAAAGCAAAACTGACTGGAAAATATGTAACCTGCTTTAAAAGGAGGGAGGGGAAAAGAAGGAAGCAGTTCGTGTATTCAATTTGAGGACATAATCTTTATTTTGAAAGGCGTGAAAAGCTAGAGTCAAAGATAAACGTTGTTAGTCCTGGTGCCGCCTGGAACTTTTCAGAAGGAATCCAGGCGGGCATGAAAGTTCTGTGTCAATTCTGTGACAGCTTTAAGTGAATGGTTGGAGGAAAGAACTGCTGGTCCTTTTCTCACACTGTTCTCCGTCAAATGAAGTAGCAGATCAGGAGTAGCTGGTAGCCACCCGCTAATTTTTTGTGTTTTTACCTCAAAACCACATAATGACTATTTGTCATGCACTTTTCCTCTCAGAGGAGTAAAGAAAAGCGTGTGCCTTCCCCCATACTTCGGAAAAGCGCTACTGCTCTATAGGTGGTCAAATGACGGATATAAACATTGCTCAGTCAGCATTAATCTTAAGCAGAGATCAGAATGCTAACTGATTCCAAAGCGGCTTGGACTTGTCCCGCCTAGGGTACAGAATCGTCGGAGTTATAATATATGCAGAGGAAAATTCTTGCTGGGTGCAATAAATTAGGTACAAGCCAAAAATCTTATTTCTTGATAAACATTTTTACGGGATTTGCAGGCAAAACACCGTCTAGATACTATAGAAACAAAGACAGCAAGACTTACAGACCCATAGTTGTAATTGTGTGGTTTTTTCTATAAAATAGATCATGGTACAGTTCCTATCCTAAGTTTCCTGAGACAAATCGACAAAATACACTGGTCTTCAAGAAGAACTGTACATTTATCTAATAAACTTTCATCTGAGCGTTGCTTCAGTGGGTCTTTGAAACGAGAAATGGAACTGAGAAGAAGAAGAGGAAGAGTAAGAAGAATGGACCGGCAAATACTCAAGTGGAGGAAAATTATCATTTTGAGAAACAGCATCATTTGAAAATTTAGCTGTAAATGTTTCGTTTGAAAGCCCCAACTAATGATGATTAAACATTTGGAAAGAAACAAAACTAGGAAAGCGTTTTGCTTTCGTCACGGATGAATTAGGAGCCTACTCAGCAGAAGATGTTTGCCCAAACTAGCGAGTTTAAGCCTGAGTCAAAAGAAAATGCTGGAGACAGAAAGACCTTATTTTGACACTATGATAAATAGGATAAACCTTCTGAGATAGCTGTGAACTTGGCACAATAGTATTGTATCTCCTGGTATTTGTTGCGCAGTGGAAAAAGTTTAAATTCCAACTAAGGAACACTTACTCTATTGTCAGAATTGACAAATGATGAACGCATCTGTGTTCATTTTCTTGTCTTTGTCCTAAAATCCTAACCTTCTGAACAGTTTCTTACTTAAACGTCACAACCAGAAACTGAGCTCTAACCTAACTAATGGCACTCAAGTGTAAAAGAAATGGAACCTTATCAAAGTTGTCGAGACACTATTAATAGGATTTCGGCTTCTGTTCATTCATGTCGGAGTCAGACAATAGACTAAATTGATAAATGTTACTTCTGATGACAACTAACGGTACTTCTTTTCCTTTTTTACAGGATCTCAGTTAACAACAGATGGAGACTGATTCCCTTGGAAACAGTAGAAACTTACAATCTATAAAAGACGCACTTAATCTTATGGTTTCAGTATGGTCAAGATTTGCAGGGGCCAAAACGTTTAACCGAACCACAGATGCTGTACAAGTTTTTATTGGCTGAGATATTTATAATTGGCTAATAGGGCTAAGAGACTCACACGGTCTAATAAGTATAATAATCTTTAGTTAGCAGAAGTTTATTAGTTGAAAGCTAATTAGGTTGGGAATGGACGGATGCAGACTGTTTTGGTAATACAGTAATCTGGAAGGGAAACAAAGAAAGAAGGAAGAAAGGAAATAGAATTACCCCAAAGCGATTCTATTTTACCAGTTGAGTTGTAATGTGAATTTCTGTAATCTTTCAACAGTTAAAATAACGGATCGGGACAGCACGCCTTTACCCTCAGCCGAAATCCTGTAAACGAAGTTAACTTGAAAGTCTTCTCCAAAGTCATAGACAAATCTCAGTAAAACTAAACTATTTTGTGTATTTTATAATTGTTTACTGTATACCTAGTGTTATCATCGGGGCCTATTTCGGGCTAGGGCCCAGGCCGGGCCCGGATCAATATTTGATAGGACGGGCCCGGCCTGGATTTTTTCGGGCCCAGCCCGAAACAGGCCCGGATTTCCCTGGGCGTTTCCGGGCCAAAAAATTGATATAAATGGACAGAAAAATGCCAAATTGTTACTGAGAATCCTTGAAACTAGATGCTTTCTACTTTTTCAATTGAAAAATATTAATGCATATATTGTAAAATTTATTCGAAATTATCACTGCTGACACTGCTCCTAACAGGTGCACATCCAACTGGAGTGGGGCTTACGGAAAAAACTTTTGATTAAAAACTAGCATCCTTATTGTTTTGGGACTTTTACTCCGCTAGAGCTTGATACCGTTGTCGAACTACCGAAATAGGTTTCATTTTCAATGATTTGCGAGATTGGTGAGTGACGCATGAATTTATTATACCTATTTATTTATTCAGACGGCGTACAATAAAAATCCAAAAAACAAACACGAGAGGTTACAAGTAGAGTTATTTTAGCTAAAGAGGCATAAATTTATTAAATTTGACATCAATCATGTTTATTGCCTGCTAAAAACTACATCAAAAACATTTTTATTAATTTGACCATTCGGGCCGGTTTCGGGCCCAACATCTGGGCCGGCCTTGGTTCTGTTTCGGGACCGATATCCGGGCCCGGCCGCGGGCCTGTTTCAGGCTCGGGCTTCGGGCCGGGCCCGTCCCGTATTTTTCTCTAACGTGACAACACTAACTGTACATGTAGGTATAAATTAATACTATACAAATCAGTTTCCATTGAAATTTAAATGCTTGGTTTTACGGAGGAAGCTTAGAAAAAAACGAGAAATCGAATCTGCCAATGTTTATTGCTTTTATTGAATCAGCAATACAAACATGGTGCCTTTTAAGAAAGGGTAGGGTTGAGCTTAACCTAACTCGATCCGTTTTAAGAAAGAGTTAAAAGAGGGTAAATCTAGCCTGAGCAGACTTAAATGAGTTAAGAGTTAATTTTAGCTCATCCCTATTCTGCTCGACTCTACCCAATCTTGAAAAGGCCAATCGAAGAGTCGATACGACAGTCAACATGAAAAGGACATTCTAACATACTTTAGTAGACGAGTTAAATCTTGCAAACAACAATGCATTTCATTATTGTTTAAAAAACTTCAGTAAGAAGCTTAGCTTAGCTTAGCTTCGGTTTCCCATGTAAATTCCGAATATTGTTCCTGAAACGGTTGTAACTATCCCAGCACATAATGCTGTCAGCAATAACGGATGCCAACACCGCGATCCCAGTTTAATATGAGAACACTCTACAGCAAAAATGTTAGACATTAGTTTACATTATTTTTGAAAAAATTATCATTATATCTGTAGTATCTAGGCTTGCAGAATCAACGATCAACTATTTAATACTTATCAGACCACACTAAGATATGGCGGATCAAAACACATTGTAACTTAACAACTTCATACACTACATCTTTTCCCCCTTCAAAATAACAAAACAAACAAATAACTGTAGATTACAAAATGCTTTTATAGCAAGTCCCCGTCCGAACTTTCTGTGTAGTACTGCATGTCTTCATAAGGGTTTTCTGCATAGTATTCGGCGTTTCCCAGGAAGTGCGTTTTGCCTTTATGTCGTCTAGTCGTCTACCCTTTGACTTTTTTCTTGTTTCTTTTTCCTGCAAGCCTTAGCGATGTGCCCACGAACGCCGCAGAAATGGAATTCCGCCAATCGCAATCCACAGTTTTCAGGACGATGATTGTTTCCATTGCAGCGGAAGCAAGGCTTCAGCTTCCGGGAGCCCGCATTGGTATCCACCATCCCGACAATACCTGTGGCGGCACCATTTGCCACAGCAGAGGAGCCTCTTTCGGCCGTTTCCATGGACCGAGCAAGCTCAAATGCTCTGTCTAATGGTAAATTTCTTTTCGCCAAAAGGTGCTGTTGAATCACCTTATTTGCCAGACCTCCCACCAACCTGTCGCGCAATGCCCGGTTCAGAAATTGACCAAAGTCACATCTTTCTGCCAAGTGACGCAACTCAGCCAAATAGGACGCTACACTTCCCCCCGACTGTTGATTGCGCTGGTTGAATTTGAATGTTTCAGCAATAACCAAGGGTTGAGGGGTAAAATGCCGATTCAGAGCATCCATGACTTGAGCGTACGGAATGTCAGTACGCTTTTCAGAGGCAACTAAATTCCGCAGAAGCTGATACGTACCCGACCCAATGCAGGATATTAAAGTAATTTTCTTCTTTTATCATCATCATCATCCACGTCGTTGGCTACAAAATAGGCCACCATCCTTTCGGCGTAGCTGTCTCAACATCCGCAATCCGGATCAAAAATGTCCAATTTTCCCTTTGCAGGCACTTCGAAAACCAGTGCGCCAGAATGTAGTATCTAGGCTTGCAGAATCAACGATCAACTATTTAATACGTATCAGACCACACTAAGATATACCGGATCAAAACACATTCTAACTTAACAACTTCATACACTACATCTTTTCCCCCTTCAAAATAACAAAACAAACAAATAACTGTAGATTACAAAATGCTTTTATAGCAAGTCCCCGTCCGAACTTTCTGTGTAGTACTGCATGTCTTCATAAGGGTTTTCTGCATAGTATTCGGCGTTTCCCAGGAAGTGCGTTTTGCCTATGTGTCGTATACTCTCTGGCTTTTCCTCTTGTTTCTTTTTCCTGCAAGTCTTTTCGTTGTACCCACGAACGCCGCAGAAATGGCATTCTACCAATCGGAATCCACAGTTTTCAGAACGATGATTGTTTCCATTGCAGCGGAAGCAAGGCTTCAGCTTCCCGGAGCCCGCATGGGTATCCACCATCCCGACAATACCTGTGGCGGTACCATTTGCCAAAGCAGAGGAGCCTCTCTCGGCCGTTTCCATGACCTGGGCAAGCTCAAATGCTCTGTCTAATGGTAAATTTCTTTCCGCCAAAAGGCGTTGTTGAATCACCTTTTTGCCAGACCACCCACCAACCTGTCTAGCAATGCCCGGTTCAGGAATTGGCCAAAGTCACATCTTTCTGCCAAGTGACGCAAATCTGCCAAATAGGACGCTACACTTCCCCCGACTGTTGATTGCGCTGGTTGAATTTGAATGTTTCAGCAATAACCAAGGGTTGAGGGGTAAAATGCCGGTTCAGAGCATCCATGACTTGAGCGTACGGAATGTCAGTACGCTTTTCAGGGGCAACTAAATTCTGCAGAAGCTGATACGTACCCGACCCCCAATGCAGGCTATTAAAGTCATCTTCTTTTCATCATCATCGACGTCGTTGGCTACAAAATAGGCCACCATCCTTTAGGCGTAGCTGTCTCAACATTCGCAATCCGGATCAAAAATGTCCAATTTTCCTTTGCAGGCATTTCGAAAACCAGTGCGCCAGAATGTAGTATCTAGGCTTGCAGAATCAACGATCAACTATTTAATACGTATCAGACCACACTAAGACATATCGGATCAAAAACACATTCTAACTTAACAACTTCATACACTACAATATCATTTCAGTTTCAGCCAAATGCCACGGTAGTTATTACTGGGAAAAGTATAGCAATTTATTATATAGTATATTAGATAGCATACTATACTTGGTAAAGTGTATACGTAACCAACTTGTTGTGTTGTGAATAAACAAGTTCTTCCCTGTTATGTGCCCTGCCCTTAACATCTTCTCATTCTAACAGTTACCAGTTACCTGGCTTGCATTCAGGCAGAGGGTTATTGAAAGTGTCAGGAGCCACACAGAGTAGTGTTGATTCGCCATTCAAGCGGTATCCGCTGCTGCATGATGCCGTGAAACTTTCACCGACTGCCAGCGAAGTGGAGTACGCCTCGTACTTGCCGTTTTGCAATGTAATGGGAGTCAAACAGCCAGCTGAAACGAATCAATAATTTAATAAATCCTTGTGCAAATTTATAGTTATTGCATGAACCAGCACAAAATTAGAATAATATATATTAAAATTGTTTGACTGCTGATCTTGTATGCACATAAATCTATATAACAGCTTTCATTGTAAATCTTAGCTTGGTTCATTTTAACGATACCTTAAAAAGGCTTACGTACGTGTGCAGGTTGGAGGCTGGGAGGGTCCCCATGTGTTGGGGCTGATACACGTCAGTTCATCGTTACCTTCTAAGACCAGACCTTTCTCGCAATCATAAAATACAGAATCACCAACGACGATAGGTCGGCCCGGTTTCACCATGGTACTGTTACTCACAATTGGTGGATCTGTACATAGAACTATAAGCAAACAAAGCTATATAAATAAGACACGTACACAAGTTATGGACATTAAAGATCAAATAGGTTTTCTGAAGTAAATTCTCGCTAGAAAAAATTTGCGAAATTTCATTCTCCATGGCGAGTGGGGATTTTCGTAGGGATTTTCCATTTAAGGTTTTGATGATTTACTGCATTTAAGTAACAACTTTTATTCCCATGAATTTAAGTATCGACTATAAGAATTCACTGTTTGGTAGTTTTGATGACGTTAATGCTGAAGTTTAGGAATATACTTAAAGCATAATGAACGTAAAAAAGTAATCATTACTGTGCCACAGACAGACCTGAAAATACCGAGAGAAACATAGTCACAAAAAATTCTCGTTTTTAAGAAAGCATTGTAATTATGTTTACTTTTAAAGGTGCTTTAAATATTTTCAACCCTATAACATCTGTGCAATCAGGCAAGTTTGCAGGGTAAGTTCGGTACACACTTAGTTCATCAGTGAAACTTAAACATAATTGTAGTGTTAATCCATAAAGAAATAATGAAAAACGCCTTCCTACAGTCACTAAGGCCGAAGCCTTAGTCCAAACAGGAGAGAGCCAATGGGCGCTGTGAGCGCTCTTACCTAGAGAGAACAAGTCTCTGGAGCTTCTGCTTGGTTGTCCATGAAGAGGACAGCCAGCTCGGCTCTATCTGCGTCGCAACATAGCCAGTGAAGGTTTTATCAAAACCTCTCTGTGTGCTATGCACTGAAAGAGGACTGCAGTTTCCGGCGGATCTCCGTGGAGATACAAGCCGCATTTACATCAAGAAAATGAGGTAAATGCGGGCAGTAGTATAGTATCCGCTTTTCGACCCGCAATCATTGGATTGAGACTGCCCTCTCGCGATCCCGACTTACTTGGCTTTTATATATTAGTGATTTAGTGACTCCACCCCTCTGCGATTTTACCGGCTCACCTGAAGGGCTTGGGAACCTTCTGAGCTGTCGCCTAGTACACATTAGTGCTTTATTGTGGTTTCCCTGTTTTTGTTATTTTCTAAGTACAATATACAATCGTTATATACAACAAATATGTACAGAGTTAGCCCTTAGGAGGACTGTTGGGATAAGGGGGAGCAGAGGTGGAGGCGGAGCTTGGTACCCAGGGTTTGGGCGAGGCTGTCGGTAATTGGAATTTGTTTTTGGTCAATCATCCGAAGGTCAACCAAGTCGGGCCCTTCCAAAATCCCCAAAAATAGTAATCCGAAACTTCCCTTAAATTTAAAACTAGCCGACCTCCCATCCTCAGTAGCTGTTTCCGAGGTGAAGTAGCATGGCGCACTGTAGTCCCAAATTTCCACGTCGTTACCTTGAACACTAAACCAACACCACCAAAACATTTTCGAGAGAGCTTTTAAAACCGACCGTCCACCACGAAAGAACGAATGAGACTGATCCATTTTTCGATTTTTGCTCCTTTTATAGATTTTTGTCAATTCCCAAGAGGGCAGTTAGCGGTCTCCAAGGGACCAAGATCAAAAGCACCGACCGATTACGTCATTAATCAAACTCGACAGACTATCCCAGGAGGGTAGCTAAAATTTAACTCTGCGCGGTCCCAGGGGATAACATATGGCGAGCGTGGGTAAAAATAAGATTTAAGGTGGCGTCGTCCCAGGGGAAGGTCGATGAGATTGAAACCAGCTTACTGTCCAAACTTGATCACGATTTGAGTCACTCCTACCTTACGTCTAGCCCACAGTTTTCAACTTTTATAGATATCCCCTTTACCTGTCTTGTCTTGCCCTAATTTCGCAACTACCTTGGTTTTATGCTCCTAGTCACTCCAATATTACTCCAAGTATACTTTTTTCTAATATGCCTTATGACCTGGCCTTGCCCTTTCCTTCCTAACCTTAATCTTCCGCTTCCGCAATTTTGTGCTCCGAGTCACTCCAACGTTACACCGGTACTGCTCCGAGCCAACACCGAGTATACACTGAGCATACACCGACCTTACTCTATTTATGTTTTTAAATCTAAATTGTTTTCAATCGGATCCGCCCTCGTCGCCTTCTGTTTTTTCTGGTAGTACCATCGTATCTAGGTCGACGTTCTTTTCAATTGCTCGCTTAAGGGCCTCTTCATTAGAAAATTCATGTTCGTAGTCTACCTGCTCATCCATAATCTTTTCGATAAGTGGGTAGTCAAGGAACTGTTTGCAACGTTGGATGTGAGTACGGATCAACCTGTTTAACTCTGCCCTAATTAATGGTCTAAGTTAGTCATGTCTAGATTGGAGAGCCAATTCGACGCGACGACTTCGAGTACTGTGAATCAATAAAAACAGACATTGTACATACAAACACATAAAAGCATCGACCGAAATCAATAAAAGCAGAAGTTGTTCTTTGACCTTGGTCAACATTACTCGAACATTACCCCCACCATTATTGACAAGGCTCGGTGTAAGCTCAGTGTATGCTCAGTGTTTACTCGGTGTTAGCTCGGAGCAGGCTTGGAGTGACTCTAAATCAATAAAAGCACCAAAGACAAAGTACATAAAAGCACCAAGTGAAATCAATAAAAGCACGTAAGACAAAGTAAATAAAAGCACGAACGACAAAGTACATAAAAGCAGGCACAATACTTAACTCTAACAAAGATGTCCAATTGCGAATACAATAAACCATACCAGTGTGGTGAATGTGGTCAGACTTTCACAAGAGCGTTCAACCTCCAGCGTCATGTTCAAAATATTCACAGTGCAAAACCGAACTATGATGAGTCTGAGTCAGATGTAAGTACGGAGTCCTCAAGAAGTAGTGACTCTGGCAGTAAGATAAGACCGATTGGAGAATTTTGGGATGAGCTTGTTCGCCGGGCTGAGGAGAAATACCAACGACGAATGGGTAGACTAACCCAAGAGCACCTTGCTGACGGAAATTCTGAGGCTACATCTGAGGTTGAGACTTACAACGAACTTAGACCATTAATTAGGGCAGAGTTACACAGGTTGATCTGTACTCACATCCAACGTTGCAAACAGTTCCTTGACGACCCACTTATCGAAAAGATTATGGATGAGCAGGTAGACTACGAACATGAATTTTCTAATGAAGAGGCCCTTAAGCGAGCAATTAAAAAGAACGTCGACCTAGATACGATGGTACTACCAGAAAAAATAGAAGGCGACGAGGGCGGGTCCGATTGAAAACAATTTAGATTTAAAAACATAAATAGAGTAAGCTCGGTGTATGCTCAGTGTATACTCGGTGTTGGCTCGGAGCAGTACCGGTGTAACGTTGGAGTGACTCGGAGCACAAAATTACGGAAGCGGAAGATTAAGGTTAGGAAGGAAAGGGCAAGGGCAGGTCATAAGGCATATTAGAAAAAGTATACTTGAATTAATATTGAGTGACTCGGAGCATAAATGAGTAGTTGCGAAATTAGGGCAAGACAAGACAGGTATACTTTTTTCTAATATATATTTTGCCGTAACAATGTCGCTTCCCGTAATTTTGTGCTCAGCTCCAACCGGTAGTATACACTGAGCGCGCCAGTACTGTTATGTTTTTAAACTGTTTCAATCGAATATAAGCCTTCTATTTTTTCTGTGTAGCTCGTAGCTGCTCGCTGCTTCATTAGAAAATTCATGTTCCAGAGTCTACCTGCTCATCCATAATCTTTTCGACGATCGTCGAAAATTTTGGGTAGTTATGGTCTAGGACTAGTTGTAAGTCTCGACACTCAGATGAAAAAGTGTCAGCAGGTAGCGAGACCTTCAACCGGCAATGGCCATCCCAAATTCTCCCAGTGATTCTTATGCACTGCCACCGCACTTGGCCTCTGACTCAGACTCATCATAGTTCGGTTGCACTGTGAGAATATTTTGAACATCTTGGAGAGAGTTGAACACCAACATGAAGTCTGACCACGACTGAACAGACAGCTGTTAGGATGCCTGCTTTTTGTCTTACATTAACATTGATTTCACTTGGTGGCTTTTATGTACTTTTTGGTGCTTTTATTGATTTGGAAGTCACTCAAATTTATAGCCGAGAGCACCAGTAAACTTGAGCTTTATAATCCCAGTATGGTGGGCAATGTTTGTTATCAAAGAGTGGCTTCTGCTGTGATTTCGGTCGATGCTGCTGTGACAACACTGTGTCTGTTTTCCAGGGGTGATCGTCATCAGAACATTCTCCAATGTTCAAGATGACTTAGCTTGGACCAAGTAAGTAGGGCAGAAGAAGCAAGGTTGATCCGTGCCCTCAGCACGATTTTCATTGGACCGCGAGCTACTGCACTTATCCGAAAAGATTATGGTGAGCAGGTGAGACTCCACCGAGACATGGATTTCAAAATGAAGGACGCCAAAACGAACGAAGTTGAAAAGGGTCTCGATGGGCACTGCCAAGAAAAACCGAGAAAACCGTGAAGAGACAAGTTGATGAAAACAATTTAGGAATTCAAAAACATAAAAATAAGAGTAAGGTCAAATTGTGTCCAGCTCGAAGTGTGCCTCATGTTAACTCGGAAACATTTCCAGTAACGTTGGAAACTCGAATTTTGAGAATAGTAGGAAGAATGAAGATAAGTGCTAGGCATATTAGAAAAGTAACCCTTGGGTAATATTAGTGACAGGGCATAAAACCCAGGTAGTACCCCAGAATAAGACAAGACGTATATGCATAAAGGTATTCAAATCATGATGAAATTTGGACAATGGCGGTTTCAATAAATCGACTTCGGCAACCGCCTTTAAAATGCTATTTTTGCCGCTCTCCCCTGGAACATCAGAACACCTCGCAAGTCGAGCTGATAATGACGTCCCTTGGAGACCATAACGAATTGACAAAAATCAACAAAAGGAGCCAAAAATCGAAAATGAGCATTCGTTCTTTTCGTGATCGGCTCTCTCGAAAATGTTTGGTGGTGTTGGTTTAGTGTTCAGACGTGGAGAACTGGGACGCCATGCTACTTCACCTCGAAAAGTAGCATGGGGTCGACTGGTTACAGGAAGTTTCGGATTATAACACAGGGATTTTGGAAATTTATTGACGCGACCAAAATTCAATTTTTTGACGCTCGCCCAAACCCCTGAATTTCCACTTTATCCCAACATTACAAAAGATGACTCTGTACATTTGTTGTATACAGCGATTGTATATTGTACTTAGAAAATGGCAAAAACGACGAAGCACTAATGTGTAGGCGACCTGAAGGTTCCAAGCCTTCGAAATGATGAGTCACTATTATTAAAGCCAAGTAAATTTTGGAGAACATCCAATTGCGGAGTCAGCGGATACCTTGCTGCCCGCATTTACCTCATTTCTTTGATGTGCCGACACGAGTACCGTAACTACAGTCTCTTTCAGTGCATAGCACACAGGGAGGTTTTGATAAAACCTTCACTACGAGCGAAGGTAGAGCTCATGGACAACGAAAACAGAGCTCCGGGGTCTCTATGCAACCTATATGACGGACTAAGGCTTCGTACTGTAGGAAAGGCGTATGAATTAACACTACAGTAGGCAAGTTTCATGATGAGCAAGTGTGCCGAACACACTGCAATAGGCTTGCCTGATTGCACGGGGTTGAAAATATTTAAAAAAGCACCTTTAAAAATGAAACATATTACAGTAGCGCTAAAAACGAGAATTTTGTGACTATGATCTGTGGCAATATGTTACTTTTACATTCATTATGCTTTTAGTATTCCTAAACTTCGGCATTAGCGCGTCATCAAACTTGCCGAGCTCGTGGATTCTCGCCAATCGGTAAATTCTCATGGGAATGTTGCCAAATACGGCATCAGGCAAATGGAAAATCGGCATCCCCATGCCATGGAGAATGAAATTTCGCAAATTTCTAGCGAAATTGCACTTTCAGAAAACCTATTTGATCTTTAATAATCCATAACACCAACTTGTTTGCTTACTAATTCTGCAGATCCACAATTCCAATGTACAGTACCATGGTGAAACCGGAACCCATTTGGTGATTCTGTGACATGATCTGTGCGTAACGAACTGACGTGTATCAGCCCCAACACGGGGGTAACCTACGCACTGCGTAAGCCTTTTTAAGACATCGTTAAATGAACCGAAGCTAAGATTTACAATGAAAAGCTTTGTTATATGTGCATACGATCGATCAAACAATTTTTTGTATTATTCGAATTTTCGATAACAATTTGCAAATATAGATTTGCGCAAGACATTGTTACTTTCCCGACCCACGTGCAAACGGCTGAAATTTTGGGCGTAGCAGTCGGTGAAAGTTTCACGTGTCAAATGCAGCAGCGGTAAAAACATGGCGAATCAACACTTTACTCTGTCCCTGACCCTTTTCAGTAACCCTCTTGAAGGGCGGGAACTTTTGGCGGGAAAACTGCAACACAAGTTGGTTACGTACACTTGCAAGTATAGTATGCTATCTAATATACTATATAATACTTTCCCGTGAAGCCGTGGCGCGCAGCTGAAACTGAAATGATATTGTAGTGAAGCCTGAAGTTGTTAAAGATTAGAATGTGTTTTTCCGATAATAATCTTGGAACAGTACGTATTAAATAGTTGATCGTTCACAAGCGATACATTCTAGAAGCGCACTGGTTTGAAATATACAGAAAATTGGACATTTTGTTAACTAAAATTGGTGAAAAGCCTGCTAGCCAACGACGTCGATGATGAAAAGAAGATGACTTTAATAGCGTGCTCGAGATATCGCTTCTGCAGATTGCCTAAGCACTGACATTCCATACCTTCCGGATATGAGCTCCGATTTTTGGTGTACTGAAACGACCAGCTGTCAACAGTCGGGAATTATTTGAGCATCGCTGCCCAGAAGATGTGACTTATTCCTGAACCGAGATTGCTAGACGGAGTTGTGGGTCTGGCAAGTGATTCTTGACAAGCGGCGAGAAAACACCATTAGACGGAGCATTTGCCGGAAGGTGCTTGGCAAATATTGCGGCCGACAAAGTATTAATGCGGCTGGCCTTGCTTCCTGCAATGAAACGTCATCGTTCGAAAAACGTTTTCTGCAATTTGAGACCCAACATTTTGAAAATTGGAAAAGCGAAATTGTACATTTATAAAACACTCCTGGGGAAACGCCGAGTACGTACACAGAAATTCGGACGGGAATTTGTTTGTTTTGGTAAAATGACGAGATTGTGTTTTAATCAGCCGATTGATACGTGATGCGATCGTTGATTCTGCAAGCCTAGATACTACATTCTGGCACTGGTTTTCGAGATATACACCCGAAATTGTCCGGACGAATGTTGAGACAGCAGCTGGTGGCTAACCGGGTAAAAAGGAAATTTGAGTACATGCCAGCAGTTACTCTGAAAAGCGTACTGACTTCCGTACAGCCGGTCATGGATGTGAATCGACATTTGGCCAATTGTGCTGAAACGGTCAAAATGCAACCAGCGCAATCAACAGTCGGCGGGAAGTGTACTGTAGTCAGTTGCGTCACTTGGCGGGAAAGATGTGACTGATGAACCGGCAAACGATTCTGGCAAATAAGGTGATTCAACGGCACCTTTTGGCGAAAAAAGCGCCTCTGCTACGTGGCGAAATGGTGGGATGTGGATAAATTGCTCCGCTGCAATGGAGAGCAATCATCGTCCTGAAAACGGTGTACTGTAGGATGAGACCCATCGCGGAGCACGGTACAATACATGGC
>JASAND010028960.1:0-28717 GCA_030248195.1 Trissonchulus latispiculum | reverse complement strand
CAAAGTTGTAAAGGATATTAAATTTTCTTCTACTGACGCTTTTGAATTATCTACAACCATTCTGGTTTAGAGTTGTGCCCAAGCCCTGAATCGGGTGCCGGGCCTTGGAGGTGAGGATCGGGGCAGCGCCTTCAACAAAGCAAGGACAATTTTTTGGTTAATTCTTGGCTCTAGTGTTTTAGAGGGTCCGCCGGCCGCCAAAAAGCGTCACTGGCCTGCAGTAAGGCCGTTGGCCGTCCTTTTCCGCGGCCGGCGTCTGACCAGACATTTTTTAGTATCTGAAGGCAATCTGAGCTAGAAAATTGCAAAATATTTATATTATGCATTACAGAGACAATGGAAACGGTTTTTATTTAGGGTAAGCTCGCTAAGTACGGACACTAGCTTTGTATGAACACTGCTTCAGATTTTTGAAAATATCTAAGTCAGTGATTGGCCAATTTGAATAATTTTTGCACCAATAGAAAGAACGTCCCCGAATTTATAAGTCTGCCAGGTTTCAGCGCACAAGCTTCTGTAGAAAAAATTTTACAAGCATATATATGAAGTCTTGCAACTGAAACGGCTTTACGTGGAAATCTATGAGTAATTTTCGAAACCTTTTTTCATAGTTTCCGGCAAATATTTTTTGGTTAAAACGAATATCAATAGAATCCTCAGAGTGTGTACTTTGCAGCTGTAAAAGAGTTCAAAAAGAAAAACGTAATGGAAAATAACCGCAATTTAAAGAATAATTTTCGTCGGAAAATTTTTATTTGGTCATGTATGGACACTGCTGTTGTTTAGTATGGACACACTTGTTTTGTATGAACACCCATATTAACACGTGTATTTAATAGCCTAGATGATTGCTTTTGGTCATCTATGGCTGAGATATTGCACTACCCTGTTATATTTGATTTTTGTTCGTTCGTTTTCGAAATAAAAGTTACTATTTTGTAACTATATAACAAAAATAACTTGTATTAGCTTTTCCCACTTTTCTTTTCTGCATGGGTGGTAGTTTTCTTGCTTTTTCATAGTTTTTTGCTAGAAGCATTGAATTGTTAAACAATCTCAAAACGTCAACTGCAGTTTTACTTTCAAAAATTTCGAAGTTTTGTTTTTAACCTTCTTTAAAATAGGATCACCTAATGTAGAAACATCTAGAGGGTGATAAGAAAATGAAAAGGTAAATCTTATTTCTTACTTCAATTAATAGTTTAATAGTTAAATAATAATAAATATTATTAATAATAATATGATTATTATTATTATTAATAATACTAATTATAATAATAATAATAATAGCAAAAATATAAATTAATAATAATTCAATCCAATTTTAATTCTGTAAAATTACGTATATATTTTTACTTTTTCACTTGATTCTTTTTCTACGTTTTTAGCCAAATTATACTTCTATATTAGTTTTTTGGGCTGAAACTTTATTTTTTACATTGTATAAAATTTAAAAATTGGGAAGAAGGGTAGATTTTTCAGAAACATATTTGCAAATTCTGTTTAACATTTAATAAAATCAAAAGGACTTTAATTTTATAGTAGGACGATATCTTCAATTTCGGTGTCATGTTTTTGGGTGTTTCTTTCTTCCTAATTTTTATGATCAATGGTGACCGACTTTTTGGAGTATGAGTGTTCTCTCAACCACTTTTACGTATGTCAATGTCAGCCGACGAATCGCGCCACCTGTGACAAATGTTGCAACTTAATTAACAATTTGATAAAATTAACATTTATCTACCATAAAGAAAGGGCCCCTTATAAAATTTACCTAAAATAACCTACCAAATTTACCTTAATTTACCTATCTTACTACAGAGTCAGAGTATGCTAACAATTAAATGTTTTTATCTACAATAAATTCCGTAATCTTACCTCATTTACGCATTTTACTCCTTTAATGATTTGTGTCAATAATAATAAATAGTAGGTATTATTTTAGTTCATACGTACTTTACTTTTAAGAAACAGCCAGATGTTTTGTATTTTTATGTTAATTCTAGTTATTTCGTCAGAATTAAGCGGAAAAGCTTACGTCTGTGACATGTATTGAAATAGCATACCGTTTAAATGGTGATAGATAATTGTACAAGGCATTTATATTACGCTATTAATTATTGACCTGCACGTAAAATTGTGGGTAAAGCATAGTGAATGTGTGTTGAAGATACGTGTCCATACAATGCTAGTAGTGTCCATACTAAACCTAATAAGTGTCCGTACTAGACAAGCTGAATCGTATGTTAAATGCAGTTTTAGTCTCGAGTGTCCGTACTAAGCGAGCTTACCCTATGTATTTGGATAAAGTTCACATTCACTCTTGGATTTTTCTTGTAAACATTTGCTGCTCTGCTCAAATTGCAGTGTTAATAACATACTTATGTTAGGCCAACGACAGGGGCCCGTTGTCACGGTGCAGTTTTTCCCCCGGTGTAAAATTTCCCCCCGGAAAAACTACACCGATGTCGATTTTCCCCCCGGAAAAATTACACCGGTGTGAAATTTCCGGGGGGAAATTTTGCACCAAAGCCAGAAATAATGCAGATTTCAGTTATGAATTAAGTTTTGCTCATATAGCAACTAATTATGCTTTGATGGTGGATGATGATTAGCCTGAAACGCTGAAATGCCAGAATAATTACTCATTATAACACATATACAAAATCAACTTCATTGAAATATATAATGAATAAAAATTCTTTAAAAACCAGAAATTTTGAAAGATTAATTAAAATTATTGTTATATTCTACGGCTTATTTCGCATTTGATAAACCTTAATAAAGAAAAATTTTATGATAAAAGCCAACTCTAATATTTCTTATGCACTAATATTATATGATTTTATTTCTAAGTAAAAATATATGCATAAATTAAAGCTTGGAAACTTTTATCTCCGAGCCCAAGCCGTTAAGCAGGAAAAGGTATAAGGTCAAATTAAACCTTATTTTTGTTTATTTCATAGATATATAATCATATGCAGCAATCAATGCATTCGATAAAAGTTAATAAAGAATCATTCAATTAAATAATAATAGCTAATAAAGTTCAATTAAATCATTGCTAACTTCTAATCTTATTGAATAAGTATCTTCCTTCGTAAAATAAAAACAATTGAAATTTTGGAAATCTTAGTCTCAGAGTTCAATCACAACTCAATCGTGAAATCTTTCCTTAGGGAAATTTTGAAAGGAAAGTTTACAAAGTTCAGGTTAACGTGGAAAATTTAGATTAATTTCAATTAATTGAGATTTCAATTTTCAAGCTGATTTTTATTTCAGCTTAATTCAATTGAATTTTCTAAAATAAAGTTAAAAATAAATTGTTATTCTTCTTCTTCTTATTATTATTATTGTTATACCTTTGCCCTACAAACAGATTTTAGCTCGGAGATAAAATCTCCAATATTTCCATTTATTTATTTTTACTTAGAAAATGAAAACATGTAATATTAGAAACCTAAGAAAGATTACAAGTTATTATTTATTTAAGAATTTCATTTAGAAATATCATTTCATTTCATTAAGAATTCATTAAGAATTTATTAAGGTTTATCAAATGCAAAATAAGCAATTGAATACAATAATGATTATAATCAATCCTACAAATCTTGATTTTTCAAAAAATTTTATTCATTATATATTGCGATTTAATTTTGTATCTCTATCTGAGGGCCTTTTCGCGCAACGAGTTAAACGAGTTAAGCCCGGTTTATACTTGTCCGTTTGGCCGTCTGTCCGTTTGGGCGTTTGGGCGTAAGAAAATGTTCAACACTGCTCAACTTTTCTTACGCCCAAACGGACACCCCCATACGGACAAACGGACAACTTCATTTCAATTGAGTCTACGCCCAAACGGTCAAACGCCCAAACGCCCAAACGGACAAACGGACAAGTATAAACCGGGCTTTAAAAGAGTTAAAATTAACTCAATCCTTTTCGCGCACAGGGTTAAAAGCGGAAAACAAGTTTATTTTAAGTCGCTAGCAGGGTTAAACGAGTTAAAACTTTTTATCTCTACTCTTTTAGCTCGCGCGCGAAAAGTCCCTCAGTCGAAATATTATAATGAATAATTATTTTGGCGGCTTACGCTAATCATATTCCACCTTCAAAGCACAATTTAGTAGCTTCAATTATGAGCCAAACTCTATTTATAAACAGAAATCTGCATTATTTCTTGCATTGGTGCAAAATTTCCCCCCGGAAAATTCACACCGGTGTAATTTTTCCGGGGGGGGGGGGGGGGAAATCCACACCGGTGTAATTTTTCCGGGGGGAAATTTTCAAGGGGGAAAAATCACACAGTGACAACTGTAGCATCAAAGTGATTAGTGATTAGTGATTAGTGATTAGTTGATTAGTGTTGCAGTTTTTGAAGGATTATCAACGCTACGAATGGGCTACGACAATAACATATTTCTCATTTTGAAGCGCCTTGAGCGTTCTAATGAAATCTAAAGTCTAAATTAAGTTACAACTTAAATTGGAATGCTGCCAGCTTAAAAAGTAAAGAAATTACGATTGAGCTCAAAATATTCCTTTGTCTGAATCAGTGAGGATAAAGTAAATACTTCATGATTTTTGGATAACGCACTTCAGCAGCTACGATGTGGTACTAAAACACCAAAATCGGTGGACTGTAGCAAAAGTTCTTTTTGAAGAACTGTTACACTAATCAGCTAATCACTAATTACTAATCAACCACAGGTGGACAAGGGGGGGGAAAGGGGGGGGGAAATTTCCCCCCCCTTGAAGATTTCTGTCACAAGGGGTACCGAAAAGTGCTACCACAAGGGGTAAGAAAATTGGCCACAAGGGGTAAGAAAATTGCCCAAAAAATAGGTTTTACGACTAAAATTTCCAAAAATTTTCCGGCTTTGCCGGAATTTTTCACTTAAAATTACTATTTTTTGCTAAAAAACGTCCAAAAAACGTGTTTTAGCTAAAAAATTGCTGTTTTTTGCTAAAAAATGGTAAAAATAGCTCAAAAACCGCTTCAAGAGTACCCCCTAAGAAAAATCGCTCTCACAAGGGGTACCCAAATTTGCTTCCACAAGGGTCAGTGAAATTTGACCTCCCGTTCAGGTATGTAATCAACTATGTAATCACTTTTACGCAACGGGCCCCTGGTCGCCGGCTGAATGGCTGGACGGCCAGACACTCAGTCGGGCCGTTCTAAAACACTACTTGGCTCTCCTTACTTCTTTTCTTTAGTACAGCACACTACAGTTTACGTTGTCCTTCTTTTGACCACAAACAAAAATGTTTGCCGCTTTCCAGAAATAGGCAATACAGATTTGCTCATTGCTAAAAATTAGGCAACGCCTTGCCATTGCCAAATTCTAGAAATCGGCAAATTTTTGCTCATTTCTGGAAATAGGAAATCGTCTTGCTGTCTATTTCTAAAAAAAAATTTGTATTGCCTATTTCTAGAAATCGGCAAACATTATTTTTAGTTTTATGGCCAAAAGAAGGCCGACGTATACTGTAACTGTAGTGTACTGTACTACATAAAAGAAATAAGGGGAGCCAAGGGTAATGACCAAAAAATTGTCATCTCTTTGCTGAAACGTATAATATAGGCCGTGAAATGTAAGGAATATATGAAAACAGCCAATCAGAATGAGCCAAACTTAGCCTGCTTGAGCGACCCCCCCCCCAAATCGGGGTCCTCTTTCAGCGTCCCCCACCCCAAACGGAGACAAAATACCAACCCAATAGAACAAAAACTACCGTAATCCTTTGCTAGACCCCCCCCAAAGGTAGGGGGGTTTCTGCAATCTGATTCGCTGTTGACTACCCCCCACCAAACGGGGACCTCTTTTCAGCCCCCCCCCCCCACCAAACGGGGACATCTTTTCAGCTACCCCCCCCCCACCAAACGGAGGGGGAGTATGCACTGTCGATTTGGTCGACTCCCCAAACGGGGGAACATTCGCGTATAGTGGGCGAAGCACCGTTACGCAATGCCAAGAAGAGGAGCCCTCTAGTGGCTTACTCTTCTTCTATAATATAAGGGAATTATGGACTCTTGACAAAACTTTTTGGCGAAGTTTACGGAGGTCGGACGGAGAGATGAACATTCTGAGTAATTTTCAAAAAAGTGCCGAATTTCTCAGTATATTTTAGCAAAAATCAGGAATACAGCAAATTTGGATATTGACTATGTGAATTTCTTAAAGAAGTCATGCCCATTTGTAGAATTCGGTAATTGAAACTTTAGCAGAATTCTAGAAATCGAACAAGACATTTTCTCAATTCTAGAATTCGGCAAGATCTCTGACAATATCTACATCTCAGCAAAATTTTTGCCTATATTTCTGGAATTCGGCACGACTGATGCCAATTTCTAGAAATGAGCCAAATTGCTTGCCAATTTCTAGAAATAGGCAGTTTCGGAGACTAGACACGACATATATACTAGATACTACGCAACTGACAAAAGTCCTCTATAACAAAACCCCCCTCGAGCAACGGTGTGCAAAAGTCCAGAGAGTGGAGCAATTCGCATCGTTACGCAAAGAAGGCATAGCTCGCCGACCGACACGTTAAACAGGTAACTCAACGGTGTCGTAAGCTGCCAGCACACGTCGTCTTAAGCAGTTGAATATTAAAAACCTAACAGTCAGTTAAAGATGGACCCGTGTGCTTCTATAGATTCCAATTAATGCCAGATAGAAACTTGGAACAAAAGCCGCATTGTTAACTAACTAGCCAGTCTTTCTTTTCAGAATGATAATGATCTTGGTTTTGAGGACAGTTCTAGTCTCTAAATAATTTATTCCTTTCTTCGAACTGGCTGAACTGCAATGAAACATCTGGGAGGCAAACCCTTAGCGAAAAAAATCAGCCAAACGTAACAAAATTAACTTTAGCGCTCTGCCAAAGTAAGCGGTAAAGACTCAAAAGTCTACATTGCTAGAAAGAGCTAACTTTAGCCATACAGATTTGCACAAGATTGAAAACACGGACTAACTCAAATTAAATTATGTAGGTTACAAACTGTCTTAAAATGGTTCCTACATGTAGACTATTGTTTAGTGTTTCAAACTTGTCTTTAAAGAAATAATTATGCCTGCTGGTAGGTTGACTCGTGATGGGCAAACCCTCCTCTTAAACATGGCAGTTGACGGTCAAGTCTGCTTGCTGGTTAACTCCCACGAAGTGAAGAAGTTAGTCAGTCAGTTGTAGTTTAGGTCTGAACTCTGAACAATGCAAATTCCATTTTGCTACATTTCTTACTCTTTGTTTTAGTAGGCACTTTCTTGTAGTGTTTGATGTTGGCTAACTACCGACAGACACATTTCTTATCTATGTATACATGTACTTGTGAATTCTAGCATAAAAATGTATCTGGACGTGGTTGCTTGCTGCCAGTTGATGTAGGCAAGCATTGCATACATAACCGTAAGCATAGGATACGCGGGGGCGGAAAATGAAAGGCTACAGATACAGAACGCTTCAGACCGACAAAAACGGGTGGATTCACGCAGTGAGAAGCAGAGATGGAACCGGGTCACCGGGTCAGTTCGGGTCACTTTTTGGACCGGGTCACCGGGTCATGAGCTAAGACCCGGTCTTGACCCGGTTTTCTGAATTTACCATAAGTTTTGAAATCTTTGGCTTACCAAGTTAAAATGTTAGCTTAAACTTTTGTTCGATGCTCATGTTTCTTATATTTTGGTCTTGAGCATTTTCGCAGCTTGAGGTTATTTGAATCTGCTGTCTCTGGCGTATTTTTGTTTAGCTTTATCAGTTTCATGATTACTACATAAATCAATTTTGTACTCTGGTTTGCAGATTATTTTCGCAATCAAGGTTGACGTTGAAGATAAGTGAACAATTTATGCAGTAAAGTATAAAAACCAATTTTTCCATTTTAGTACTCCGTGTTTTTGGACCGCACTTTTTAGACTGTTCACCATTACATGGATTATTTTCCCAACATTTCGCAGACAGATAAATTATTGGTTTTGCCAACTCATTTCTGCATTAACTTAGAAAATGCTGCAGTCTTATTAAATACTTTTCAAAAAACCTAGAGTAAAAATGTATGCCATAGGTATTCTGTTGGGGCGGTGATGGAAAAGAAAAGAATTTAGACTTCCTAGGCAAAATCAAAAAGTTTTGCAGATTTTTGAATTTTCTGGAAAACCGGGTCACCGAGTCATCGGGTCACCAGGTCAGGGCTCAACCGGGTCATCGGGTCACCGGGTAAACCCTAAGTGACCCGGTTCCATCACTGGTGAGAAGGTTTTTTACCAAAAATTGTACATTCTTATGGCAAACAGCAAATCTAGATTTTTCCAAAAAAATTCTTAAAACCGGTAAAAGTTATCATTTTTTACTAACTTTTGGTCAAAAACGTTGAAAATTCGTAATTTTTGCTAATTTTGGGTCATCCCTTAAAATTTTGGAATTTTTCAGGAGTAGACCCTTCGTCGTAGACCCCAGAATCTGAAACCGTGTTAATGGATAACTGTAAGGCTTAGGGTTTAAAAAATACCTAGCCCACTTAGTTACTACAGCTAGCTGTTTGCTACTAAATTGTGTGGCTTGGATGATGATCAAACAAGCATGTACTTATAAATGCAATATAACATCGCAATACAGGGCATTACTAGGGTTGCGCCGTTAGCGAAATTACGGGGCCGGGGCCGGGCCGGGGCCTTCCCAAAGTGCGGGGCCGGGCCGGGGCCGGGGCCGGGCCGGCCCGGGCCCGGCCCCAAGCCCCGGCCCCGTTACACGGCCCCGGCCCCGTTACATGGCCCCGGCCCCGACCCTGTTACGCGGCCCCGGCGGCCCCGACGGCCCCAGCGTCCCCAGACTCCATTTAACAGCCTTTTGCTTACCCCTTTGCAAGAGTATTGGCAATATACCTCATACGGGCAGTCTTTATGCTTCATTCGGATCCTATATTTGTTTAGTACATTGCGAGTCATTTCTCTATTCAGAAGTCCTATCTTCAGCAGTTCAGCCCAGCTTAGGCAAGATTTTTGTGCTCAAATTATGTAAATCAGGTTTATACAATATTTAAGCAGCAGAACTGACAGCCTTCACGCAGTCTTTGCCTGTCAGCAATCTAAGCGGTTGCGGAGTTTTGAGCACCAGTGTTGCTTAGGAGCTACATATAGGTGCATTAGGGAATTAAGTAGTTAGCGTTTGATAGGCGAATCATGAAATTACAATAAATGTTTGGCTTTCCATAATTTGGAATGAAGTAGGAAGAACGTAGGTTGTATTGCTGAACCAAATACTGTAATTGTGTGCTACTTTGTTATTGTGTATGCTAAGGGAAGGGAAGACTAGCGCCTGCTAAGCAATCAGAAACCTTTACTTAGGCATTAAAAATAATTTCAGTTCGATATCAAAAGAAATAACTAGTGACAAGTCAATCATTTCAAGCCTAAATTTAATATAGTATATATTATTATATTTTATTTAAATTAATTTATTTAGAAATAATAGTAATTTATTTAAATATCTAATTATACATTCAAAATAACTAACAGAAAATAGGGAACGCGAAGCATTGTAAAATAGAAAGTTTTTTATATTTCGAAAGTTTACAGGAATTACTGAATTATTATTAATTTTAATTAATTAGATAATTACAAAATGATGCGGGATTTTGCGGGATAGGATTTATCAGATTTGCGGGACTACGAGATCCCGCGGGACGGAACACGCAAATTTAGTTCGGGGCCGGAGGGGCGGGCCGAAAAATTTCGTCCCGCGTCCATCTGTGGCTGGCACAACGTCACGTTACAGAGAATTGTGTGCTGTGCTACATATACTAGTGATGTTTCAGCACCTGAAGCTGAAACTGAAAATATTTTCAGTCAGTACGTATTTCAGTTTCAGCACCTAAAACTGAAACTGAAACTGAAATTTATTTGGATGAGACCTGAAACTGAATCTGAATTTGAAGTTCCTACGAGCAACCGTCTGAAACTGAAAATCAAATAAAATGAGACCTGAAACGGAAACTGAAAATCAGATAAAATTAGTCCTGAAACTAAAACTGAATTTGAATCTGAAATTCCGACGAGCAACCGCCTGAAACTGAAATAAAAGGCTGTCTGAAATATCACTACTACATACGCCAAAAAATAGCCATATGCACAGCAGAAAATATATAATAAAGTGTGTTATATACGTCTTGACGGCCCGACGGGGCCCACGGGGCCGCCGGGGCTTACGGGGCCGTCGGGGCCCACGGGGCCGTCGGGGCCCACGGGGCCGCCGGGGCCGTGTAACGGGCCCGGGCCCCAAAGTCAACGGGGCCGGGCCGGGGCCGGGCCGTTAAAAAATTTTGCGGGGCCGGGCCGAAACGGGGCCGGCCCGGCCCCGGCCCCGTTACACGGCCCCGGCGCAACCCTAGGCATTACACGCTCTTCTGTTTTGCTTGTCCACCTTCAATCTACCGCAATAATTCCGTGCCCCTTCAGTCAAATCTATGTATAAAGATTCCAGCAAACCTTGCCCTTGGTTTGGGCTACAACTTAATTAAAATAATTTAGAAATAGCAGCAATGCAGATATAATCGGATGTTTGTGGTATACTGGCGAAAAACCAGATCTATAGTTTTTATACTAGAACGGAATTCTAAAGACAAGCAAATGGGTTTGCTTAAATTAAGGGGAAATTCCAAGCTCAGACGGATCTGGATTATGCATAAAGGTTAAGATTGAGTTAATTAAGCGTAGGAGCCTCATAGATTCACATTGCGCCAACGCCTGAAGCTTTGCAATTTGCTAAATAAGTAGAATTACCCTGGCGGTATTAGGGTTCTTTTTATAGAAGGAAGGATGAAGATTACAGGCTAGATTTGGAACTGCTGGAACAGTGGAGACTGGAGGCTACTTGAGAACTTCAGATATAATTTGTCAAGTTTAAAAAGGCGACTAAACTAATTTTCAGCTCGAGTTTCTGTTTTCTTTACTAGAAAAAATGATTTCAGTGTCAGTTTCATTCCACGACCTTTTATAATCTGCAGATGAGAAGTTTCTTTTTCATTGACTGAAACAACACAATTGAATTAAGACTGGCGTGGGCCAACTGAAGGCAGAGACGAATGTTACAAAGGAAATTGGCAGACTCCAAAACTGAACTGCCCACTTCTTTTATAAAAATAAATGTATACCTTCCCTTTTTCACGATCAGCAAATGTAGTATACATGTACAAT
This sequence comes from Trissonchulus latispiculum, assembly GCA_030248195.1. Lineage (NCBI taxonomy): Eukaryota > Metazoa > Nematoda > Enoplea > Enoplida > Ironidae > Trissonchulus > Trissonchulus latispiculum. The sequence continues at coordinate 17,528 of JASAND010028960.1, read as the reverse complement.
ATTTCTGTAAGTTCTCAATTGAGGCTTGATGTATGACTTTATTGATTCAGCTATTTATTTATGCTGGTTGCTGTTCATTATTCCAATTTGTTATTTGTAAGGCTTGACATTATTTTCTTTAGTGATAAATTCAACTCAATTTCATCTGCATTCCACAGCACGTGAGATTTGGCTTTGTAGTATCTACACTCGTGTATAATGTGATGCAAAAATTAAACGGCTATCTATCTATCTATCTGTTGGCATGTAGAACAAAATGCCTAACTGTCAACGACAATTTACAGCCAGTTGCATACAACAGCTTTTATTCCGGAAATGAGACCTTTAAAACATTTAGAGGGGAAGACTAGTCTCTAAAATTAAGTAAAACATTGGCGGCTTGTAGGAATCTGATGGGGCCCCCAAAATTGGAAGAGAAAATTAATCCTTTAATTGCTCTCCTGCTGAGACGTTGGTCTGTATTAAAGAAACGTAGAAAGGTCAAATGTAAAGGTTAGTAGTTTGGAGGCCCCATCAGATTCTCTAGCTGCAAAATTAGTACAAAATATTGAAACTTTCTAAAACAGTAGTTTAAGATTTAGAGCAATGTTATAAGGTTTTACTATAATAAATTTCACAATTAAAAGTTAAAGCCTATCTATAGTGCGAATCTCATTCAATATGTAACTCTTATATATCTAGGGCTGTGCCAGGGCCGTGAAGCGGGCTTCGGGCTCGGGCCGGGCTCGGGCCGGCCCGATACCGGCCCGGCCCGAGTTTTTAATGAGACGGCCCGGCCCGAGCCCGGCCCGAGTTCTCTGTTGAGCCCGGCCCGACTCGGGCCGCTCGGGCCGTTCGGGCCACTCGGGCCGTTCGGGCCACTCGGGCCGCTCGGGCCTATCGGGCTTTCCGGGCGAGTAGTTTGTCATTACTGAAAAATATTGATTTTTTCGTTGGGACTAGTGGCGTGGCTTCCTTTGTTCACACACTGTTGTCTTCTTCGGTGCTTATACACGCAATAACCATACATACATACATATCTGAATTGATACATTTGATGCAAACTATATATACACAAGTTTAGAACATAATTCTACTATCCAAATTATCAAGCAGATTGCGAAATGCTAAACTTTATTCAGGTTTTCTCTGCCTACATTCTGCAAAAAGTTATGGATTGGTTAGCGGTAAATTGTCTTCTAACAAACACTTGTATGATTCAGAAGTAACTATTTTGGTACTCTGCTACGGGCAGACAAACCCTGGTCTGGTACAAGGAAGCTAACAAGTAAAGCTTTGCCAACTTCCCACTTTTTAGTCAGTAGTCAGTTATGTGTTTAAATTTGCTACATATAAGCTGTGTGATGATTTATTTTTATTCTTTTTTTGGATGATTCAATACTTAACCGAAAATCTTACTTACAATTTACAAGATACATAAACTTTATAGCTCCAGTATGTGGTCACAAATTAATGCTCAGAGCATTATCTGAAAATTATTAAATGAAAAGCTACTAACAATAGCTAATGTTGCACTGAAGTTACAGCTAATCGAACCATGAAATTTCATTTTGTGTTTACCGATGCGTAATAGGTAATAAAACTGCTCGGCAAACTGGATGTGATTTGAGCCATTTTTGGGCCTCTCCGCACCTTTTTGGGCCACTTGGGCTGTTCGGGCCGCACTCGGGCCGCTCGGGCTCCTCGGACCGCTCGGGCCGTGAATCGGGCTTCGGGCTCGGGCCGTGAAGCGGGCCTCGGGCTTCGGGCCAGGCTCGGGCCGGGCCAGCCCGGCCCGAAGCCCGGCCCGAGGAGGTTGGTTGGCCCGAGCCCGAGCCCGGCCCGAGAATTTTCTTAACGGCACAACCCTATATATATCAAACAATATTGCACGAAGTTACACAGTTTAATTTTAGCTTTAAGGACATTACTGTTTTTAGGAATTAATTTAGTCTTAAGGTTAAAAAACAATTTTCTGAACGTTTTTATGTACAGTTACCGTAGAACTCTATTTTAATCCAGGTAACTTAAGACTTACTTGATTAATAGTTTCATTTATTCATTATATTTACGTTTTCAATCAGTTTAATTGCATAATTACATTTCAAATATATATATATATATATATATATATATTTGAAAACTGCTTGAATTCCAAAACTGGAGACTTCTAAATTCAATACGACTTTGTACTTTTGCACTAACTTTGCAGTTAGGGAATCTGATGGGGCCCCCAAACTATTGACATTACATCAACGTCTCAGCAGGAGAGCAATTAAAGGATTAATTTTCTCTTCCAATTTTGGGGGCCCCACCAGATTCCTACAAGCCACATTGGCTTCTTGGCTGTAGGCACAGACTGTAGGCATAGGCATCAACATGATTATTCAGACGTACGTGCGAGACAGACAACCACAGTTCGGTGCACGGTATTTTACACAGAAGCGAGATCGCGAGTTTCGAAAGTAATCCGCACTTTTGCATGTCACTGTTTTAAATCTGTCTGTTCTGCTCCGCTGACGGTGAAGGATTGTAGCTTTGGTCACCCACTTTATACTTTTACTACAAATTTTTAAGTCTTTTTCAACTTCATTAATGCTGGTTAACTGTTAAACAGCATTTTCCAACTGCACAAATTGAAAAGTTTCCACATACTCAGTTTTTACATGTAATCTGATGAAAAGAGCTCAAGAAAGCTGATAACATAAAACATTCCAAACTAGGATCACATCACAATATTGTCAAATTGTAAAGAACACAACAAAAAATTATTACCAAATAAGCGTTGAATCGAGTGTTGGTACAATCATAAATATCGAATATGTAGGTACTCTTAGCGAATGCAAACTTACCAGGAAATTTCTCAGGCCACAACTGGGACTTGGAATTTTGAAACCGTCTAAATCATGATTAGAAATAGTCCTCCTAGAATCAGGATTAAGTTGAAGGATGTGGCTCAATCTATGCGATTTTTATTATACAGGAGGCAAAAGGAGAAATAATTTGGTTAAGATTTAAGTCAGGGACAAACAAATATTCCCACATGAATTAATCTGCTCAGATAAGATCTGGTGATTCAAATGGCTCTTCACTAGTCAGAATAGGCCAAAACATAAAATGACAAACCTGATTTTATTTTACTTCTATAACGAAATTTTTGGAAACCGGAAATCATAAAATCTATTAGAAGAGTTGCTGTACATAGTGTTGAGATTGGCCAAAATTTTACCTGGTTGGCTTGACCTGGCCTGGCCGGAGTTTGAAGTTGGCTAGCCAATTGGTCGTTGGCCGATGGCCTGGCTGGCCGTTGGCCGTTGGTTGGCAGTTGGCTCTTATTTAGCTGTAAGCCATTGGCCATTTTTCAGCTATTTGCCAACGTTGGCTAGCTGGAATTTACTACTTTTATTCGTCTACCGCGTTTACTTAGGCGTCAACTTCATTGAACTTTATTAAAAATAGTGCTTTCAAACAGTTAGCTCCAATCAGCGACAATTCTGTTTTAATTTTGCTGGACAACTGCAATGGATGGATGGCCAAATATTTCAATGAAGCAATTATTCAGGGGGGGGGGGCAAATATGCATTTAAGCCTATGGGAGGACCAAATATTTCAAGGGGAACAAATATTTTGAGGAACTAATATTTCAGCCTATCATTACGAAGGGGAATCATTCGGGGGGAGGACAAAATATTTTAGCTTTAGGGGGAACAAATATTTGGAGGGACCAAATATTTCACGACAATGGCCATTAGCCGACGGCAACGGCCAACGGCCAATGGCCAACTGGTTGGTCTTTGGCTATTGGACGTTGCCGGCCAACGGTCATTGGCCGCCAAAGCCAACTGCCTGAGATTTTCTCAGCCAACGGCACGGTTGCCGCACCGACCAACGCACAACACCAGCTGTAAATAGGTGTTCTAGTTCTCTGCAGATTAAGAACTTTTAGGCCATAGTTCAGTTTAAATAGCAACCTAAGCAGCTGTAATCAGCACAGCATACCATATATACCTGGTGGTTAACCATGACTTGATAATGTGCAGGATTCATGAAAGAATATATACGGATAAATAAAGCATTTAAAAGACAAAACTGGAGGACATCCGCCAGATAAGCAAGTTTTCACTGAGAATGTTAAGCTAATTTATTCATTGGATTTTAAAGCGGACCCTCTAACAAGTTGGGCAACGTCCCTTATTTGCCTGCAGCAGAAGGACGATAACGAAATAATTACCAATTTTCATTTTACTGATGCTGCTTTTACAAAATTTCTATATTATATAGGTAAGGTATCACAAAAATTCTCAGCGCTTTCTGCTTTTGACACAATTCAAGTCTATGCCGACTGAAGAAATATCTATGAAAGTAAAGTCTAAGGAGAAATTAAACTAAAACAAAGACTGAAGTGCATAGAAAACATTGCATCAGTGTTCATTTGGAATTATCATATATTGTAAACAATATCTAAAAATAGGCCAAATCTACCTAAATGCGTCAACGGGATGGCTTTATGATGCAGAGCAGAATTATGCAAAGTTTAAGCTAAGCGAAGTTGCCCAACATAGCTCTGGGATTTGTGGATTAATGCTTTTACAAAACATCCGTTTTCGGCAAAAAAGCTGATGATCTACAGATAAACCTACATGGTGTTAGCTCAGCCGTGATTTCCCTTAAATCCGACTGAATCAAACAATGCTGGCAGTGTTATCCTTAGTGCGTCACCTTCAGTAAGCTTATTACTAGAAATATGATAAAAATTTTAACCCAGTTTTTTGTAGTAGCTGTCGTTAATGGTTGGAATTTTTGGGAAGGAGAATCCAACAACTGTAAGTATTTATGGTCTATATGAAGGAACTCATTAATTTCAGAGCTTTGTCGATACCTAAACACTCACGTAAGAGCATGCAGAAAAATTAAATAAGTGCATAAATGCATAACTATCTAAGCTATACAATTCAGACTGAGGTGCCTATAGACTCAAGCCCCAAATCATTTTAGAATATATATATTACATTTCAGCTATAAATTTTCACTGAATATATCGAGCAAAAAGTAGGTAGGCAAAAGCGTAACGTTTTAAAAGATAAACTATTAATAGTAAGTAACCATAACAGGGCAGTCATAAAATAAACTATCACTCTCCTATTTGTATTTAATGCATTGCTAATATTCTGTATTAGTTGACAATTCTGAATGCGTCTACATGACGCGCGGATGCTACGTCGGGGCCAGCGTTTGGGAAAATGGATGTCCAACAAGAACACCTTACTGTAAATACAGCGGAGGAAGTTATCTTTGCTGTCCGCAGACAGACGGTAGAAATCGTAGATGTAAGTGATTATAAAACTATAAAAAAAGTCTTTCGACGCTCTAAGCCCTTAGCGCAGATGGGTGGGATCAGAAGCAAACCCGGGGGTGTGTCCATTTTTGAGTACGTGACTCTGGTGCACCTAGCATTCCTTCGCAGGGGGTAGGCGTACACGTTGCAGGGTACTGGTTGATCCCAAGGGAGGGGGTGCCTTTCCGCCGGGAGCTCAGCGCCCTACTCTTATCGATAAGCGGATTAGGGTTCTTTAGCGTGCCTGTCCCCAGCAAGACGGTACACGAGCCCACCAATTTTACGCCTCATCCGACCAGCGGAGCTGTAGCCTAAGTTTCTTGCTCAAGGAAACAATGTAGCGTCATTATGGCTAAGGTGGGGATCGAACCTCGGACCTTCCGATCCGAAGTCCACCGCCTTAACCATTCACCTACACGGCCACACATAATTAGTCTTCACCACAACAGCTGATATGAAATGCGTGAATGGATTAATGATTAATAAGTCTGCTTCAGATCCAGTTACCGATTTCGATAGGTACAGCTCATGGCACCAACTGAACCAGTCGGTACTATCGCGTGACCAGAAAGTGCGTGGTAGTGAGTGACAAGTGACAACCATGAAAACGGTTTATTGATTTGCAGATGCCAAGTGTCCTGAAGACAGCAATATAATGTATGAATCAAATGGTGACCTGAAAATTTGTTCTGTTGATAACACCTGCGGAAGAGACAACTTTTGCAGCGATGGAATTTGCTGCAGACGAAGTACGTAACCCTAATTCCCAGCAATTTGCTACTAATCCGCCAAAAGGTTTGATAAAAATTGTGAAAACTTCAAGGTGTATATATATATACATAGAGAGAAATATATAGAGAAATACGACTATTTTTTCTTGTATATATTCAATTCGTAATTGGCTCAGCATCGATGGGTTCAACGGGAGTTTCCACAAATGCTGCTTTCCGCAACTGAAGAAAGGCAGTCAAGGAACGGAGAAGTGAAGGCCAAGGACAAAAACCCAAACTGACCTGCTGTTATTGGCCAGTGCCAGCATAGCTGAAGTCAGTCACACTAACGGCAGCTATGTACCGTCGTTTATCCGACTTTAACCGCACCCGCATATTAACAGTGACAAATATGGCAAAACCTCTTTCGGCTTGCTCACCTCGTAAAGTTGGCTACAAAAAAGGGGACGAGCTCTCAAATGGGATAGACGGAAAATCTGAATTTGAAGTAGTCTCATCTTAATTTAAATCTTTAAATCAGGAATACGACTATGTTACTATACCAAGACGACAGTATATGTAAGATTTTCCATGAGGAAATTTAGATTATTTAGATTAAATAAAAGATATAATATTTATACAGAAGGTAGGAAGAGTAGGAGTTTCCAGTTTTATATATCTCGCTTTCCTGGACTGGAAATTATGATTTGTTCAACATCTAGAATACAGAGACGCTTGTCGGAAATCCTTCGTTTACGTGAAACCAGGAACCCGAGATGTCCCAGTCTGCAATCCTTTCTACGACGATGGTGTTTGCCCCAGCAATTACTGGTGCCATCCGGGTGGCTATGTCTGGTCAAAAGTTTGCTGCCAAAGAGAAAGCAGTAAGTTCAGCATAGTCACCCAAATGATGAGAACTGAAAGAAAAGTGGTCATATTAAAAGATCGAAATCGTGTTGCGCGACGAAACAGTGTCGTAATTTTAGTTTTTAGCAGTAGGTTAGCATTGGCTTAGTTATAATCGTATATGTCCGTATAAACTCGGTAACAGCCGATGAACAGGTTGATATTACACTTACGTATTATAATATAGAAGCTTATTACTCATTACATTAGTTAAGAACTTAAAAGACTATCTATATGTTTAGAGGGCAAAGAATTTTGTTGGTATGAGCCGAACGAAGGAGAAGGCGACGGTGCGTTCATGAGATGGTACTACAACAGAGCCAAGGGCAGATGCACATCCTTTTGGTACAAAGGACTCTTAGGAAATGAAAATAACTTCATATCAGAAGAGAGATGCAATAAAGTCTGCAGCTGTACGTTTACGGGCACTTGCGTTATGTTGCGTGCCCATTTCAAACGGCACTAAAATTGCACAGGCTTATCGTAGCCACCTTACCAATGAACACAACAAATCATTGTTGTTCTGGTTTGAACAAGGATAACACCAAAAACGAAACAAGAGCAGAACAATTACCCAGAAACAGCAATACATACTGCTGCGAAACAAATAAAGAAAAATGCTTTTTTTAAAGCAGAAACCAGACACTGTCTCACCGCAAGATTACAAGATATTGTACATAGCGACTATAGAAAGTATATAGATAATATCAAGAGTTTATAATAGGAAGATTAAGACACTCAGCCCTTCCTAATAGAATAAGCTTGCGAGATGCTCGGCACATTAAGGCCGAAATCTCGGGGGGGCTTCTCAGCGTGTAAACATAGCACGCTGACATTTTTCATAAACGGGCGTTTTCGGTAAATTAAATACAACAACTTGAGCTAGGAAAGTCGTACAGCAATAATGTTTATATCATTATGTTGCGTAGAATGAGATCTTTTTAATGATATAAAAATTTTGTAGTTTGGTTGAGGCAATCTCTTACAAATGCAGCAACAACGTAAGGCATTTTGAAGAAATGATGAAATTCGTAGATTTTTCGTGGAAAGGATGCTTTATTGCTGGATTTGTAAGAGATTGCCTCAAGCAAACTACATAATCTTTATATCGTTAAAAAGATCTTATTCTACGCAACATAATGATATAAAAATTATCGCTGTACGACTTTCCTAGCTCAAGTTGTTGTATTTAATTTACCGAAAACGCCCGTTTATGAAAAATGCCAGCGTGCTATGTTTACACGTTGAGAAGCCCCCCCGAGATTTCGGCCTTAATGTGCCGAGCATCTCGCAAGCTTAATCTATTAGGAAGGGCTGAGTGTCTTACTCTTCTTATTATAAACTCTTGATAATATCAAGAGTACATACTGTATAAGAGTATGACAAGCGCCACACTCAATGCAGTCAGAGCCAAAACTATGCTATGTTATGTTCGCTATCGGCTTACCCCTCCCCAAATTGACCCCCTCTCACTCCACCCCTATATATGGGTACGGGGGGTCCAAACGGGGGTACGTTCACTCGTTCTATGGGCCTTTTCGCGAATGGGTTAAACGAGTTAAAATTAACTCGATCCTTTTCGCGAATGAGTTAAAAGAGTTAAAGTTAACTCGCCGAGTTAAGCAGAGTTAAAATTTTTAACCCTTCGGTCATTCGCGAAAAGAGTTAAAAATTAATTCTTTTAACTCTACTCTTTTCGTGAATGACACGTGGAGTTAAAAACCTGCAGAGTTAAATTTAACTCTACCTTTTTCGCGAATGGGTTAAATTTAACTCTTTTAACTCGCTCGCGACATTTTACACTGAATTTTAACCCCCGTCTCAGCACGCAGGGTTAAACGAGTTAAAAATCTTTTACGCTGTGCATTATTATTGCCACGTTTTGCGCACATAATAAAGCTGTAAATCTGACAAGATAATCCAACCAATGAAAGGACTGTACGTAATTTAATTGGATGGTTCGTAATACTTCAAAATTGATTAAACGTTTGCTAACATTCTGTTGAATTTTTCACACTAAAGCAACAAAATATTTAATAACATAGAAAATAGATGGAAAATTGCTTAAACAAGCTGCTTTATTAGAAGTAATAATTAATTAGAATTAATTATAGGAGCTAATACTAATTATAAATAAGCATTAAATTATAAATTTTTTTGCCAGGTATTTGACAGTACTTAATGAATACAAATTTGAAGTATGCATAAGAGCTGGCAACATTAAAACCGAATATGAGAAAACTGGAACCAATCGACCGCCTTTTTCCGAAAAGTATACTTATTACCTGATTTTGCTACGGATAACATAAACCAAAAAGTAAGATTGTAAAATTAAAAATTAATGCAAACTTTAAAATTTTGAAACAATATCTCGACTGACATTGCGCGAAAGCCTAAGTGTAGGTTTTCGTTTCAGCTGGTGACGCTCCATAAGAGAATTAAAGGGTCGATTGTTAAGGGCAACCATTTCAAGTGAAATTTGAAATCTGTTTATGAAATTTAATTTAATACAATCTTCATCTATTCAATTTTATTATTTTAATTAATTAATTTGATTAAATAAATAATTTATTAATTGATTTGTTTTATTTTAACTCTTCTCGCGAATGCACAGTGTTCATTTTGACTTCTCCCGTCTTAACTCTTTTAACTCTTTTCGCGAATGCAGAGAGTTAATTTTAACTCTCCAGTTTTAATTCTTTTAACTCTTTTCGCGAATGCGCAGAGTTAATTTTAACTCTTCGAATTTTAACTCTTTTAACTCTTCCATTTTTAACCCTGCAGAGTTAAAATAGTTAAAAATATGCAGAGTTAAAATTAACACCATGCATTCATGAAAAAGGTTAAAAGAGTTAAATTTAACTCTACTCTACTCTACTCATTCGCGAAAAGGCCCTATGTTTATGTGCTTAAGCTCAAAAACACAAACAGTGCTTAGGTGTAATTTGTGTCTGTTTCGAACTTTAGAACACAAACATAGTGGGCTAATTTGCTTTGTTCACTGGGGTCCAATTGAGGGAGGGGGTAAGCCGTTAGCGAACAGAGCATAGTTTTTGCTCTGATAATAGAGAGCTTGCCAGTTGTCACACTCATATTATGTACTCTTGATAATATGCAATATAAAGCAACCGCGTTACGCACGCACGAACTATATACAGAAACAATTCCATTCTAGCAGAACTGGAAAGCAATCCCTGTGCCAGAGGAAGCCCAGCGAAGACCACTGATCAGAAGGACACCTGCGTATCCAAATCCGACTGCCCCTCTGAATATTGGTGTCATATTGGATCTTCTGACAAAACGACAGCATGCTGCCCATCTGAAGGTTTACATTATAGTAAAATTAGGTTACGTACCAACTTTTTATTTTCCTTTTCCGGGATTTATTTTCTGGGAAGAAGTTAACACAAAACTGTGCTGTTGTTATGTTACAATATAGTCTATCTAGATCGCCAAAGGTTGTGGGTTCGATCCCCACCTCAGACACAAATTTTTCGGGTCGGAGGTGCTGCAGTGTCAATTATTTCTTTCAGTTCTATCATTATACCAGCGGTGAGGCAGTATGGTACTTGTAGAGTTATTACTCTCGTCCATTCTTGCTTACACACAAGCGCTGGTGCGCATTTACAAAAACGTCACTGCAGTTTGGGAACGAATTCAAACTTAAGCTTGCTTCGATTGTGCCTGGGTAGCTCAATGGGTAAGAGCGTTGGCCTAGATCGCCAAAGGTTGTGGGTTCGATCCCCACCTCAGACCCGAATTTTTCGGGTCGGAGGTGCTGCAGTGTCAATTATTTCTTTCAGTTCTATCACACCAATAAGAATCAAAGAAAGAAAAATTGGATCAACACAGTTTCAAAATAAAACCTACATAATTCCAGTGACAATACATAAATGGCAAAAATATTGACTTCAAAATGAAAGCAATAGTTAACCTAATGTGCCATGCAGATAAATTAACAATGTCATCAGTATTCAGTACGACTGCCGACTGCCGCGTCTAAGCAGCTAGTTAAAACGAAAAATTAGCAAGAATTAAAAAACGGAACCGGCTTCTATGTACTTGTAGAACGTATTTAATGTTTAAGGATTAGCACTTGACCCTTGTGATCAACCAATTTCCTATGGCGAAGGATCGGAGCAACTGAAACGCTATGCTTACGATAAATCATCACAGCAATGTCGTCCTTTCGTCTACCGCGGAAGAAAGGGAAATCAAAACAACTATCACACCAAAACTGACTGTGAAAAAGATTGCGGTAAGTATATAAGGCAGAGCCAATACCGCAAGAATTTTTTTCTTAGGAAATCTTCGTAATGAAAAAATTGTCTCCTGAATACTCCCGCCCCCGATAAAATTTTACAAGAATAAATATACATAGATTTACAAAACCATTGCTATACAAATGTCATAGTGTAAGTCATTGACGAAATTAAAAGTTAAGGCGCAAATATTCTCCAAGAAAAATAAAAGAAAATTTCAGTGTGAAAATTTTTTAGAAGACAAAATTTCAAAGACAAAAAACTCCGTGTTATCTGAATCTAATCTGAAGACAATATTAATAACTGAAAAACAAAAAGAAAAAATTGACTCCGGAACTTCAAAATTTGAGAACGCTCCCTTCTGAAAAAATTAATTCTAAAAAGGCCGGGAAACATGCGTGTCCCCTTTAGAAAGCCAAACTTACAAATAATCTACCTAATTGATTTTGTCAATATATTGGTTCAATAAAATAATGATTATCCAATTAAATTATTCCTAATCATCACTTAACTCAATTTAATTTTAACATTTTAGTGAAGAACGTGTTACCAAGAGTTACAGATGGTACAATTTCCGGAGTGGTGAGTTCTAAACTGCTGTTCCATAAAAACCCTAAATTGCATCAAATAAACATGTTCGCCAACAAGGATGATTTTAATATATTAACAACAATTTCCAAGAAGATTCAATGGTCCTAGCTAGGGTAATATATACCCATACCCTAGCTAATACCATTGAATATGATATTATCATATGCTATAGGAAGGCATGCTCTCGTTTATCAGATCAAAGCAAGAACTATATCAAATCAGTCCCTAGCAAAGGTGGACATGTACAGAAGGGGAAGCAGGGAATCTCCCTCTCGCCGATGTCGTACACGGGTGTCCCGAAATTACTCCCACAAGGGGTAAGAAAATTTGCTACAATGGGTAGAAAAATTGTCCAAAATATAGGTTAAGACTAAAAATTGCAAACATTATCTTGCTTCGAAGGACTTTTTCACTTACTTCACTATTTTTACTAGAAAACGCCCGAAAACGTTTTGTCAAAACATCACTGTTTTTCCCATAAAATGACAAAAATAGAATAATTTTATCTTTCAAAAGTATGTTTATCACAAGCATATCCACAAGCCAAGTTCGCTTCCAAAAGCGTCTGTGAAATTTGACTGAAATTTGAATTTAGATATTGTAAAGGATTGTTGAAACTAGAAAAAGAAAAGGAGTTTCGATCACCTACGTTAACTAGCAATGGGCTGGAAAAGTATTCTAGTGCAGATCAAAAAGTACGAAGTTGCTAAATCACCTGAGTTTGAGCCAGTTGTGTAGCTTTCCGCCTGATTAAAGACTCTGCCTGGTTTAACCTGCATTCAGGACGTTTGGAGCGTTTGCCCGCCGTTTCAACCTAGTATCCACTACATTTTTGGCGACCGTGACAGGACGTGCGAACCTGCCATCGAACCTGTGGTCTTCACCGTCTGCTCCTGCATTTCCCCTACTGCAATCTGTCCGCCGCTTTGGTTAAGAAGGGAGAGTCCGAAGAACAGAAGCCATCACTGAACATGAAGCTAATCAAATACAATACAGATGCTTCGTCTTGTAACCGTAAGTGGGTAGCTCGAGCTGTGCACTATTGAGTTTTTTAAAAATGCCAAGACGCCGTAGAGTCCTGGAAAGTGATGAGGAAGAAGGGGGTCAGGTTCTGCCTCGTGCTCAGCCGTTCGAAGCTCACAATATAGCGTTGTTATGTTTGGCAGCTAACAATTTACCGAAGCTTAATGGCAGTGAAACTCAGGATGTTTATGACTATTTTTGCAACTTTGAGAGAATTGTAGCTTCGAATGGCTGGGCTAACGACGATGAAGCTAAAAAGGGTATGCTTTTAAAAGTTCAGTGACTTAAAAAACTTATTGGTTTCGAAGTTAGTCTCAGTAGGAGATAGAGGCATTTACTGGAATAAACTTCGTGAACGAAAACAGGGAGATACCGAAAATGTTGACACTTTTAAGGACGTTTTGATGTCGTATGCTCGTCGTGCAGAACCTGGGGCTTCAATTGAAACGTTGAAAAACACAGTCAAAAATCATTTTGTTTACCAGGCAAGACCTAGTATTGCCAAGTGCTTACTACGGAGGGACTTTCAGTCTCTGGATGAAGCGGTAGAAGCTGCAAAGCGGCAAGAGTATGTTGAACGAACTTTTCCAAGCACCGATTCAAACTTGCGTGTTCAAGTTGACACATTGATTTTACAAAATCAGCGAATTGCAGATGCTGTCAGTGCACTCACTACAAATGGGGCTGTTGCAGCTGTTACGTCCACCGCAAACCCGGACACCGCACCAAATAATAACCATGACGTACAATCTCTGGCACGACAGGTGGCCTCCCTTGAGAAAAAAGTTGATAGCTTGCTAACTGGAAGAGGCTTGCCTGTGCGTGCGGGGCAAGCTAGAGCTAGAGGGGTATGCCATAATTGCAACCGTCAGGGTCATTTTATAAGAAATTGCCCGATGTTACATGCGGAACCTTCGAACAATTCAGGGTCGTTTCATCTACGTTCGAATAACCGGGGTAGGGGGCAAGGCACTTGGGGCAGGAGCCAGCCTGTGACGGCAGTTACTGCGGGTACTGAAAGTCAGGGAAACTGGTGGGAGGCTCCTTATGGGGAGGCGGAGCCCGAGTCTACCAATCAGTAAACGAGAGCGAGAATATTAACAGTGAATGTCAAAATACATATTATTCGCGTAATTTCTTGTGTGATTATCCCCAACAATAATACGAAATCAACTATGTTAATTAGCCATAATAAACACTCGAATAACCCGAATTGAAGTGAAAGCTAATGAAAATTGTGGTATATGCTCTATTTGCGCTACAGTTTGTCACACTTTACCTTAGAAACTAAGCCTTTAGTTTAGCCTTTTAAGAAGGGATTAATACGTGAAATTAAAAATGCACCTGAACTTCGCCAGCCGTGTTGTCTAGCCATTAGCGTTTCAGGAAATTCTCTTTCAGTCGTGGGATATGCAGACTCTCCAATAACTATTCGGGAGGTTGCGTATAAAATTCAGTTCATGGTGGTTGCAAATTGTTGTCACCCATGAGTAAGCCTACAGCTGAACGAGCTAGCCAAACCACTTGTACACTCCGACGCGTTGAGCAGTCGCTGATCTACAACTCCGTAGACTATTTTAAAGGGAAAACTTTCTTCGATCGTTTTGTTTGTCTGTCTTTTGCTTCTGTTTTGTTTGTTCACTTTCTCTGATTTTAAAATTCTTCTTTTTGTCTTTAAAATAGTTCACCGAGACCGAGGTGAGTAGCGCTCACAGTTTATTTAAGAAAGCATTTTTCAACTGGGGTGTACTGACCCTTTGCAATGTTGATTGAATGTTTTCTTGTTTGATGGGACGGCTGTTGATGGAAGTTCGTGCGTATCTCCGTGGGATGCATCGGTTACTTGAACAAATTAGAATACTTTAAATCGGAAAACGAAATTTTTAGCCTTCATTTAAATAAGCACGGGTTGGCAGTTATGCGGGATCATATTTTCGAACACACGGATTGCTGAACCAGTGTTTGGATATGGTGCTTAACACTTTGTCGGACTTGCGGAGAGGTGCACAGACCTCAATCGACCGCCTGACGTTCGAGAAAGCGTTGAGTGTTAATCCATGACATGATAAATTTTGAAAGTTGTGCTATTGAACTCTTAATAAAGTGCTGCAGTATTTTGTATTTTGCCGTTTAAAAGGAGCCGAACTAGCATTGGTTGGGTGTCCAGACCCTAGCGCGCACCAAGGCTGGCTACGTTTTTTGTTTTGTTTGTTTTGGTATCACCCCTGTAGTGGAAGGGGTCGGAGCGATAATACTGTAGTAAGCACTTTCTGTGAGCATTCTCGCTTTATCAAAAATTTAGTAAAATATTTCATCCAACTTTGGACTTTAAAGTTAAAAATCAAAATTTCGATGTGCACAGAACGAGTTAACTCATTAAATTGTCATTATTGTATTCTTGTGTATTGTACCTTCATTGTGGGGGGAGGAAAATGTAAAGGATTGTTGAAACTAGAAAAAGAGAAAGAGTTTCGATCACCTACGTTAACTAGCAACGGGCTGGAAAAGTATTCTAGTGCAGATCAAAAAGTACGAAGTTGCTAAATCACCTGAGTTTGAGCCAGTTGTGTAGCTTTCCGGCTGATTAAAGACTCTGCCTGGTTTAACCTACATTCAGGACGTTTGGAGCGTTTGCCCGCCGTTTCAACCTAGTATCCACTACAGTTAGCCTATATAAAGTATATATGTTTAGAAACCTCAGGAGGAGGAGAATGCGGTAAAACCATCATATCCGGTCTATATCCGGTTACCGGGTGCCAAATCGATAAAAACGCTTCAGATTCGGAAAGAGAATGCTAATTAATTCATACTCTAGCATATTGGTCCTTGGCCCAAGACATCCCCGAAAATCGGGTCATATCCGGTCCATGTCCGGTAACCGGATGTCCAGGTCACAAAACCTGTACAGCAAGATGGGTAGGTCGTACAGTTTCGCTGATTAAATTTTGGATTCAGCGGGTCGAATTACTCTATATACGAAATTTTGTCCAATTTGGACAAAAATTGCGTGATTTATGGTCGTATCCGGTGCGAAAAAAACCGGAAAAATCGGTTTTTCCGGTCTGGCGCTCGGAACCGGAATAAAAAATGTTAGTTTTTGGCACAATGAATATCTGGGAGTCTACTTTCATTTTACCGGTGTTAAAGTAATCGAATATCCGGTCGATTTCCGATTCCGAGGTTTGAAATTTGAGATTCCATGCGCTATTATCTCAGTATCCGGTTGGTCCGGGGGTCAAATTATTTCATTGAAATTTTATTAGGTTTATCCCTAACAAGCCACAACCTCAATTTACTTCATATCTGCTGTAACTTTTGAAAGATGGAGTTTTAAAAATGGTTCAAAAATACCTTATGTGGCATGCGACAAAGCTAAGCGTATGGGATCAAATCTCATGTCCGGTTTAACAATTAGACAAAACAAGCAAAATCAGCCCACATTTAAAATGCTATCATTCAAAAATTACAGCAGATATGAAGTAATTTGAGGTTGATGTTTGCTAGAGATAGACGAAATATCATTTCAATGAAATAATTTTACTTCCGGACACACCGGATACTGATATAATAGCCCATGAAATCTCAAATTTCAAAGCTCAGAACCGGAAATCGACAGGATATTCGATTACGTTAACACCGGTAAAATGAAAGTAGACTCCCAAATATTCATTGTGCCAAAAACTAACATTTTTATCGGCGATTTTGAGCACCAGACCGGAAAAACCTATTTTTCCGGTTTTTTTCGCGCCGTATACGACCCTAAATCACGCAATTTTGGTCCAAATTGGACAAAACTTCCTATATAGACTAATTTCGACCCGCTGAATCCAAAAATTTAATCAGCGAAACTGTACTGCCTACTCATCTCGCTGTACAGTTTTTTGACCTAGACATCCGGTTACCGGACATGGACCGGATGTGACCGGCTTTTCAGAAATGTCTTGGGCCAAGGACCAATATGCTAGAGTATGAATTAATTAGCATTCTCTTTCCGAATCTGAAGCGTTTTTATCGATTTGGCATCAGTAGTATAGGAGAGGACAAATGGGCGCACTTTGTACAGGTGTATCTTTGGATTCATTCTGGCTTTGACGAATAGGGTCATTAATCATACAGGTAAGGTCATTAATCATCGGGTGCAGATGTCTTTCAAGGTCATTATTGGCCAATTTTCCCTCTAGCTTAGCTTAGCTTTGTAACATTGTACTAAATTTTTAACACAGTGTTATTGGACTATATTACTTTACTTACGTATTTGTCTACGTATTTAACTTTACCTATGTACTTATCCTTTTTGTTTACCTGCCTAATTAGTGTTTATTAATTAACGGCCTAATTAAGTAATACGAAGTAACATTTTCAAACTTTTTTTTCAAACTTTTTATTTACCTGCCTGTTTGCCAATAGATTCTTACCTATCTATCTCAGCATCGTATAGACCAAAAATATTATTGCAAAATTTTCTTCCCTTATCAACTAAAATTTTCTTTTCCTGCATTTCCTTATATATGACATCTGGACCTTTGTATTAACCTTGAAACGGAAGGAGGGAAACAAACACTTAAAGAAGACAAGATTGTTAGTTACGTACTTCAGAATACTCTTTAAATATCTTCATTTAACATTTTCTCCCTAGCCTGCTAGTGTTAGCATATCTTTAGCATACTGAGGACTCGAAGCTGTCAAAAGTCTTTCTCCCTGCTTGTTTAAAATTTTCTCTCC
>JASAND010028959.1:0-25518 GCA_030248195.1 Trissonchulus latispiculum | reverse complement strand
GAGTAGCAGAACATCGATCTGAAATTTGTCTTGTCGTTACGTAACTCATATAACTAAGCTTACACAAATATTAAGCTCAGAATTTTAGCTTAATTTATTTCAGATTTAACCCTTGTGCCATTTGGCCCAAGTGGCGATTTTCGAAATCTATTGTCCGAAGCAGTGGTTAGCTACCGGTTGGCAATGTGGGGATTTGCTCGACTTTTCTTCAAGACGTCGAGCACAGTTTAGAAAAATATTTCCAAGCCAGCTAGAAAAATGGAGTTTCCATAGCTTTCTGTCGAAAATGAAAAGTTTAGAAATTCCGAGCCCTGTTCGAGCGCTCTATCCAAATGAGTCCTGTGTCTCCTGTAATAAATTCCTCGGGCGGTCAAACCATTCCACCACCGGGTGATAGAGGAGGTTCTGCAGATGAAATTAACGTACGATTTATCATCGTTTCAGAATCAACTCTTGCACCTAAAAATAAAATAGTTGATTTTCTGCAATAAATGTTTAGCAACTTTGCCCAACTTGGACGGCTTCTAACTTTTTTAGTGCATCGGGGACCCAAAGCGCTGGATCCGAAGACATAGGGAAATTGATTCCATCTCGATTGGTGGTAGTCCCAAATTCATGTTCTGTGGCCAGTAACTTTACAGCAAGGTCGGTGACTTAAAGTTTTCGGTTTCCTTGGTCCCCGTTGAGAATCGAAAAATTCTAATTTTGCACAATCGAAAAATTTTGCCATATTTGAACTGAACACGGTCAAAAACACAGCCATGCCAAATATGCTATGCTATGCCATTTGGTCAGATTTTTTTAAACATTTTCTAATATATACTAATAATATTATAAAAATTAAAATTAAATCTTCAAAAATAAAAATCTATGGATATGCGATGATGGAGTTTTATCTATCATTTTTGAGACTACTGCTTCAAACCAGTTTGTCAATGGAAATGTTTTTATTTTAAGTAACCACCAGGATAGGAAAATCAGGAAATTGGCCAATCTCTTTCGTTTCACAAAAAACTTAAACTACTTAACTTAAACGACTTAACGTAAACTACTTAAACTTCTTAAAAAATTCGTTTCATAAATAAACGACTTAAACTACTTAAAATACTTAAACGGCTTAGTGGCTTAAACGACTTAACTTAAGGTGCTGGTTTCCTTTCGGGTATTTTTGACTCCTACGGCTTTAATCCTTTACGCAAAGGGCTAAAACTTACGAAATAACCTATGTCCGTGCTCTTTAACATTTTAGGACCAGTCCCGTATTCTTAGGCCAAAAGATAAGAAAGTTTTGGTTTTTGGCCTTAAGCTCCCAGTAGGTAGACAAGACACGGGATTGGTTGGTATGGCTGGAAAGAGGACTCGAAAATGAACATTTTTGCTTTTACAACCTTTGAGCTATCTCCAGTGGTTAAGTCAGTATAAGCAAAAAACCGTTTTTAGGGTCAAAAAATGGCCATTTTCGAGGAAATCAGTTTTTTCAAAATTACTGCCACATGTTAAGGACAAAATTGGCTTAGTTATACTCAATCGATACATCGTCCAAATGCACATTTTATGAATGCCTGTTAGCCGGACTTTATTGCTTTCAGCTAGAGATTTGGGCGAAAAACCATTTTGGCAAAACTGCGATTATTTTGTTTCGAACATCGATTTCTCAAAAACAACTCGACGGATTCCGGAGATTTTCGGCAGAATCGAAATTTGCACTTCTGCGGAGGGACGTTTTTCTTGGTTTGGGCTAAAACATATTGAGTAGCAAGAAAACTCAATGCGAAGTTGCGAAATTTCGTGTTACTTTGCATTTGGCCGATTTTCTCGACCGTTAAGACTTGCTGAGCCAAATCCAAAAAAACGTCCCTCGGCCCTTATGTCCTTCATATCGTGGCACAAAAAGAACTTTTGGCCGATTCTTCAGTTTTGAGAAATCGATGTTCAAAAGCTTTTGGTCTATATTCATCCTGTTAGATGTCAGCTTGTCAGAAAATTTCTGCTATTTTTTTGCTAATTTTGCCAGTTCTGTAAGCTCATGTGAATGTACAGATAATAAGCTTTAAAATAATGTATAAAGCTCTTTGCAACTCCCAAAATTGCGAAAGTTATAGCGTTTCAAAAAATCACCACAAAAGCACTACACAAAGGATACCACCACCTTAAACGACTTAATTTAAGTAGTTTAAGTAGTTTAAGTCCTTTATTTATGAAACGAATTTTTAAGAAGTTTAAGTTAAGCCGTTTAAGTTAAGTCGTTTAAGCCGACTTTTAATGAAACGAATATCATCGAAATGGTCGTTTCAAGGGGCTGGTCCGGTATTTGCAGCAAACTTTGAAAGACTGTAAATTACTGAATTCTTGGAGTTCAACGATAATCCTGAGATTACTTCAAAGCTTGGAATGTGCTTGTTACAACTACGCAGAGTACAGCTGGTTTAGTTCAATAGTTTTATTTGGACATGCAATTGCATGAAAACAATTTTGAACATGGGTTTCTCCAAGTGTAGGAAAGAAAGAAAAGCGACCAGTTCCAGCTTCGCAAGAAACGTCTTCCCGAGGACTATCTTTTATGAAATTGTTTAACCAGCAAACAAGCTCAATATTTTGAGAAAACTGTTAATTTTGTCTGTTTCGCCAAAATTTTTTAAGTTCTGGCGAATTAAAGCTAATTCCTCAAAAACCCAATTTTTTATGTTTTCGACAATGATATAGCAAATATGACTAAATTTCAACAGCAAATATAGTTTAAAAGATACGGACCAGCTGCTGTTTCCTTTGTGCAGTGTATTTAACTATAATTAAATTGATGCAACTAATAAAATTGCTAATATATTACTAAAAAGTAGGCCTTAGGCTTAAGCGGGCCAATCAGTGAGCAGACACACCTTTACATAAATTATTCGTATTATGGCAGCACAAACCCGCGACTTGAGGATATAAAGTTATCTATTAGGATTGCTCTCGCAGCCGTTTTTTTGGCTAAAGCGATAGCTTGTCAAAGTTACAAAGTGTTGGGAAAATCCAGGTTACGCATACATTTTGCCAATTTCTCCATTACAAAATGAGTTCATAATAACTAAGAAATGGTCCACCAGCTACTGTACAGAGGTATCGAATGATGTAAAAGATGTCTCGGCAAAAAATTACTTTAGCCGGTAAAAAATCTCAAACTTCACTTCTTCAAAAAATCATTAGTTCAAAGTTGATGTCGCCTTCGCTAAAAGGAATCACCACGATGAGCTACCTGTAATTGTTACTTATAAATGTCAAAAAATTTTTAGTCATGCTAAAATTGTTGTGGCTAGAGCCAGAGCAAGCGCTAGAGTATTGCCATTGAGTCAAAATCATCTGATGCAAGTCAGCTTGTTAATTGTGTAAAAAACAATTGGTTCTCAATTGGGACAACATTTTCAAGCAAATCAAGCTTTGCTTTGTTCATTTAGAAGGCTTCTTTTTCATTTAGAAGCTGATACAAGCTAAAATTAGACAAAAGATTTAGTATTTGAAGTATTAACGGATTTTAAAAAATAGTTACGCTTGTATCGGTATGGAAGAATTAAAGTACTCGTTCAGAGCTTTCGAACGATATAAGAACGACTTTTTTTTAACTCCGAAATTTGCGTAAGTTATGAAGCTTTTAAAATAGCCATTCTAATGCGCATTCTTTCGTTTAAGTCGTTTAAGCCCCGTAAATCTACGGAGCTTAAAAATGACTCATTTTGAACTGCATTTAAGTGGTCTACTTAAACTACTTAAACTAAGTAGTTTTTATGAAAGCAGTTCTACTTAAACGGCTTAAAGTTTAAGTCGCTGAGAGTTTAAGTAGACCTGTATTTGTGAAACGCCACTTTACTTAAAGTTTAAGGTGGTGATTCCTTTTGGACACATATTGTTGCTTGGCGGCGTAAATCAAGATGAAATTTGATGAAACTTTCCGAAATAAGTTCTTTTAGCGTTCTAACACACTTCGCGCAATCCCGATTCAAAAATTCGATATTTCCGGTCAGAGTGGTTTTTCCCAATTTCTGAACGTTTGGCAGCTGCTATACAGCTACGACTATATTCATTCGAAAGATCTCATTGAGCTTCACATTTTTGCTTTTTAAAGTAAGTTTCTAGCTTTTCTCTACCGTGAGATATAGCCGATTTTCTTGTTTTGGCGTCGAAAACTTGTCATTTTTGCAGAAATCAAATTATCCAACATTTCTTGAACTACGCAAGCCGTAAAATCAAACTAAGGGCGTCGATCTGAAGGTCTCACAGGGACAAATTATCCGACGCATGATCGTCTTCCAACTGCTATCCTGTAGGCTGCTATCATAAAAAATGTAGTTTTTGCAAAAACACGATCAATTTTTTTCCAAAGATTGTGGAGCATTCACCATGCAAGTTGGAGGGCTGCTACTGAACAAATGTGTTCTGCACAAATATACCCAGGGACGATTTTTTAGTTGCCCCGATTCCTGCTTTCTAGCTAAAGTAATCGCCTGACAAATTTGGAAAAAGTAGGCAAAATACAGGTTACGCACACATTTCAGCTTATATCTCTATAACGAAGAGGGATTTTACAATAAATAAAAAATCGTCCCTAGCTATTTGATGGAGGTATCGAATGATATAACCGATGTCTCGCGAAAAAATTTACTTGAGTCTGCAAAAATTCTGGAAAATTATACTTCTTCTAAAATGTGTTAAAAATATTTTAGAAAAGCAACATTACTTTCGTGGCATGCATTAAGAAACGAAAATGTCAAGCTACATTTTGATATAAGAATGGCTTCTTAACTCCAAGTAATGAATGAGTAATAATGGTGCAAACTTTATGTGACCAAAGGGAATCACCACCTTAAGTAGCTGGTTTTTTGTGAAAGAGGGTCTACTTAAACGACTTAAGTTAAGTCGTTTAAGTCGTTTAAGCCGTTTAAGTAGAAATCGGTTTCACAAAAACCACTTCGTTTAAGTTAAGCCGTTTAAGTACTTTTTGTGAATCGACCCTTTGTTACTCTGTTGTGCCTGCACCCTGAGTTTGAGGATATGCTGATCACAATCTCTGAACTCTGTTAAGCCAATAGCCTGGCAATTGCAAGAATTAAGTGGCTTTTGAATCGACGTCATGTTTAGTGTGAAAATTCACTGCGGAACGTTCAAAAGACAGACATTATCTAGCTCCTCCTTTTTATATTTACTACATATATATATATATATATATATATATATATATATATATATATATATATATATATATATATATATATATATATATATATCATACTCCAGAGTAACCGATCCAGAATACTTATTATTCTAAGAAGTCCATCGAGATAAAAGAGAATTTCAGGTTTAGCCAAAAAACTTTTCTGTAGGTATCAAATAATGCGTATACGAACGAGAAGACAGTAACCAGAATCCAGCTTTGATTAAGTTTTTGTTATATATACATAAACAGCATAAGATTCATCATCCAAGATTCGCCACGTTCGTATCTCACATACACATATACACATGCACACACGAAGACAAAATGATCCTTACAAATAAATGCAAAGATATGGGCCTTAGAAGTATATCTGTGTAATTAGCCAGCAAACGACATGATGACAGGAAAACGTGTGTAGTCTTTCGTGCCCAGTGGCCATCTTCCTTTCAATATTCCCAGAGCCAGCATAATTAGAAACTGAGACACGTGCTTGTCTAGAACGAAAGTCCAGAAAGAAACAGAGGCCACCATACACACAAACAAGTTTGAACTTAATAGCTGCCTGATGTACACAGTACAATAGCATTAAAATCATGTTTTGATCTCGTCAAACAATTGGTGCAAATGAAATGCTAAGATGACGGTAATTCTGTGTTATACTGTCCTTCCTTAGTATCTTGTACTTTTTCCTGCCAGGCGTCGCATACACGTATTAACAAAGCCATTCCCAAATGGTCTGCTTAGCCGGAAAGATGGGGGCGACGTAGCCCGAAAACCCGAAACTTGACAATTGACGACTTGGAATTGTTCTTTTCGCAGATAGCAAACGTAAGCGGAAATGACAGAATATAACAGAACATTTACTATGCAGTGCGCGCGCACCTCTAGTTAAGCAATGCATTGCCAGTAAACAATTATACATTTCAACCTTGCTGCATAGTGTAATGGGTAGGTATTTTTAGAGTGTGTTTTGTATGTAGAGTTAGGTGTGAGTATTTTTAGAATTGTCAGAAATAGTGTTAGTGAAATTCACGTGTTAAGATTTGATCCTAAACTAGTTTTTATAACGTGTTCTGTAGGGAAGGCCCCCACATTTATTTTGTAATACAAAATATAAACTGCTCCTTGTTTTCCATTTTGGAAATTTCGACGTAGGTTTAATCTTATTACACAGAAATTAATGATGTTCGGTATTTTACAAAGGAATTGCAAGGCTTGGCTTATGGCTCAAACTATTGGATAATGAGCTCATTAATTCGCCGTCAGATTCATTCTTTTTTGTAAATGCAGCCGATGCCAGGCATCTTCAACGGCGATGCGAAGCCGTCTTGCATGTCCATCAGCAGCTTTTCGTGGGCCCTCTGTTCATCACTGAGATGCCGCCACGTACGGATGCGCTGTCCTCCCGGGTCCCCGAGGGCACACCGACCTCTCAGGATGGGCCACAGCAGCTTTCCTGCTGTCCGGATCATCGAGCTTCACAAGATCAATGAACTGAACCTAATGTTGAGTTCTGCTAACGGCACGGTACTCACGGCGTCAGGTGCCCTACGTCTCATGCGCATTCTGTTACAGAATGTCTCGCAGTTGCGCATTTCCATGTCATAAACCACTCTCTCTCTCATGTGAACAATCTCGTCTCAGCTACCTCCTTCGGCCTACAGCGCTTCCATCCTACCTCCTGGATCAGCAGGTTTCCTGGCGTTGGCTTATTACTACGGTGGTGGACTTTTCCAACTTGGCTGGTTGACAGTTGGTTTTATTGTTTTTTGTATTTGGCCTCATTGTTCACAATTTCCCTGATAAACAATTAGTGTTCATCTTTTTAAGTTCCCTGATGTCTTTTTCCAATATTTGGTTTTCTGATACCTATTTATGATCGCCCGGGTGTGCTCTATTCAAGGAAGGGGGAAGTTTAGAGACGACCCCCACATTTATTTTGTAATACAAAATATAAACTTTGCTCCTTGTTTTTCATTTTGGAAATTTCGACGTAAGTTTAATCTTGTTACGCAGAAATTAATGATGTTCGGTATTTTACAAAGGAATTCAAGGCTTGGCCTATGGATTAAAAACATTTAAAAGGTTCTTGCAATTTGCTTTAGAGCAGAAGTTCTTTGTCTTTTTGGGGTGACTTTCGTACTGGCTAGCTGCAGTATTTCAGTATTTTTATGACAATCTTTCCCCAGTAATTTCCCATTGCATTTAGTATTAAAGATATTTCTGCCTTAAACAGGAGTAAGTCGCTGCGTGCCTTGAAGTGTCTAAGTGGAGAAGCGTATTAACCTCGAACCTGCTAGATTCGAACCACACTCTCAGTTTCGGCAGAAAGGACTTCGTTGCATTGGCGCACTGGGTAGGATTCATAGGATAACGTGGGGGGTGCAGGCCTCCCCTAGACCGACAAAAAACGGGTAGACCCCTCAGCGAAAAGGAAAAAAGGGCAGACCCCTTAGTCCAGAAAGGAGAAAAGGGGTGACCCCTCAGCGATTTTTACCAAAAATAGGTAATTATTTAGCAAATTCTAGCGAGTTTTTTAAAACATTTCTTAAAAATTGGTAAAAATTGTCATTTTTCACTAATTTTTGGTCAAAAACGTTTTGCTAATTTCGGGGCAGACCCCATTAACATTTTGTGATTTTTCAGGGGCAGACCCCTCGCCAAGGTCGGGGGATAAACCCCCCAGAATCAGACCCCGTGTTAATGTATGGCAGGATCCGATTGTTCGTATCTGCAATTCTGGTTTTCTCCCCTGCACGTAAATTCGGTTAAGTGAATTTTTGACAAGTTACGACTACAGGTGTCTTGTACTGCTGTGTCACCCTTAGTTTTCTACTTGCATAACAATTTGCCAAATTATATTGTGTATCTGTACTTTTTTCAGCTTTAAGTTTCCAGAAACTTCCCTGTTCACTAGGTAGGGCTTATAAAAACCAACAAAAACACCGACTACTCATATTTTTTGCTGTGTGTTAGAACTGTACTGCAGTGCGTGTTTGCTGTACTGGGGTAATGATTGGACTACGGTATTTACTAGGGCTAGTGGATGCAATTCAGCAGTGACCGTATTGCTCCTTCTTTTGATTTTGACTTCGAAGCTCCAACTGAACCTCAATCTTTGCGAACTCAACGCTATCGTGCTAGGTTTAAAAGCAAAGCGATGCAAGACCAACTCAGAGCATTACAGCATGATGTATCTGATCCTACAGACTAACTTCAACTCTGCACGCTTCTGATTTGCGTCGTAGAGAACGTGATTTAAAAGTACCATATTTTAAAGGTGAAGTTCATGAAAATTTCGATTACTTACGAACGTTGGGAGTTACAAGCTAGGGTTGAACAATTTACCGATGACCAAAAGTTGTTAAAATTCCCTGCCGATTTGAGAGATAACGCCCTAGAAGTGTACAGAGTGTGTACTGTAGAAGTGTACTTTTTCCTGCCAGTCAGTACACGTATTAACAAGCCATTCCCAAATGGTCTGCTTAGTCGGAAAGATGGGGGCGACGTAGCCCGAAAACCCGAAACTTGACAATTGACCGACTTTGAATCGTTCTTTTCGCAGATAATAAACGTAAGCTGAAATGAAGGAATATAACAGAAAACATTTACTATGCAGTGCGCGTGCACCTCTAGTTAAGCAATGTATTGCCAGTAAACAATTATACCTTTCAAGCTTTAAACACAGCACTATGTGTAATGTTACGATTACAATTAGTGGCAAACGGCGTAAAAATTACAGTAGCGAGAATACTAGAAGATATGTTATAATGAATATTAACAAATTAAAAGTATGTTGACAATTGCTGTTTATAATCAATATATATACCAGAGTTGCCAGACTCTATCGGGTGGACTTGGATTATTTGAACTTTACCCGAAAAGTTATGTGGTTACACTCGTTCAGCCAAGGACAACTCTGCTTCAGGTTATTGATATTCTTCTACTCTCTACTCTTACTATAACTTAACCTTGTTACTCAACTCAATTAACGGGCGTCCTATATGCTTTATATGCGTGTTATGTTGGCGCACTCTTTACAATGCCCTTTACAATCCTTTACAGTCCTTTACAATGACAAAGGACTAAAAACCAATATTAATTAATGATAATAAATAGCTGATATAAACTACAAATAAGGGTGGGCTCGGACCTTGGGTGAGCCCCCAGTTGCTGTAATATAATCACGAAGACGCCACAGCCCACAGATATAGCTATCGGAGGGGTTCGCGCGGATCAACTCCCTTTCAAGAGGATCAGGCAATACAAGGCTAGGAGTGGTAGGGGAGTTACCTGGAGATAACCGTTTAAAGTTAAACAATTAAGTTAAAGTTCGAATTAGTTTAGATTTATCTTCTGCCTCTCCTTCACTATCGACTAATTAGATCAGATAGTGTAACTAAGCTTTTAAGGGGGCGCTTCCATTATCGGGATTATTGATGTAAAATTTGGACCGATTGCTCAATTTTAAAGAAATCCCAACTGAAGTCACTTTGGTTGGCGGGGCATGTTTTGACAAAATTTCAGTAACTGAGACCATCTGCTTGGCTAGCTACCATTATGGCTTAAAAATCGAAATTTTATTAAAGCCCCAAACGATTAATTCGAATGCACTATGTGAAAGAGCATAAAAAGAGCTTTACAACGATGTGCATATCACTTCTGCACGTGGTTGCTATCAAAAGTTACAGGCGGTTGAATAATTGACAAATTTACGTTGACCATTCTCATTTCGTTTAGCAAAGTAAAAACTAACAGTTCGAAAATGAATTCTAAAGGATATTTCATGATGCTTTTGTGTTGGATTTGTTTATTATTTTATAAAATACACTACGCAACTTATTAAAATCATAATATATGTGCAAAACAAAAGCAATTGGAGCGAAATTTTCCAATTTAACTTTCTCATAAATGCTTCGACCAAAGTTGCTCAAATTTTGCATGTACGTTTATTAAAGAGGTACTCAGGGGCACTTTTTTCATTTTTTGTTTAAACCTTAAATTCCGTGAGATATCGACTTCTAAAGTTTTTGAACATTTATAAAATACTCAATATTGCACAAATCAAAAAATGAAAAAAGTGCCCCTGCATTAGGTCCGTTTATAGATTTGTGCAAAATTTGAGCTACTTTTATTTAGCCGTTAATGAGTGACACCATTTTGAAAATTTGAAATTATCCCTCTTGTGTAAGTTGCAAGCCAAGCAATAAATTTTTCAAACTCAGCAAATTACTAGTACTTAGCACCAACTATCGTTGCTGAAAATTTGAAAGAGATTGGTTGAGAATTGAATGCAGGAGAGCCGGTCCCGGTAATGGAAGCGCCCCCTTAAAGCAGAGCAACGGGGGTACCCAGTACCCACCCGCATTTGGTTGATGAAGGTAGCGATCATCATTTTCAATGAATTCGAAAGTAGATTAAAGTTCCAAGGTCCTTTGATCGAAAATCGAAGGGGAACTTTTGATTCACCTAAAGTTTCCACTGTTTACAGTTTTTTTATTCCGATGCCGGTACGATTCGTCTCTGCCTCAAACGTTCGGTTACACTCCAAATAGTCTAGAACACCTACAATTATAGGATCCAAATGTTGATTCCAATTGTGCCGAGTCTACTGAGCGCTTCCGGCTCCAAATAATTCACTGATATCGATCCGAACAGGGCTAATTACTAGTCTCTCTCCAGAGGCAAGACTGAGTATTCAGGCAGGATTTCGACTTCGCACCTGAATCAAATAGGTTAAAACCATTAATACAGGATACAAGTGCGGGAATCAAACCCAGCAACTATTACTCACTTTAGATGACTTTCTGATTCAAAATTTGAAATTAGTTAAGTTTTGAGTGATATTTGGCTTGACAATTAAAAACGGCACATTTTAGATCGTTTTGTGAACTAAAATGAGGTTAATTGCACTTTATTAACTTAGCGCAGGTAGAATTTGCTGAATATAATTTTGGGCAATTTTCTCCATCACAAGGCATAAAATCGCCAAAGAAACACGATTCTTCCACAGATATTCAGTCTGCATCTAATTAAGCTCGAAATGAAAACTTTTGGCACTTAAGGTCTTTGGGACAGGAAAGTACCCGCTTCCTGCATAACATGTTTATGAGACTAAAGAGGCGTCCGAGGTAAACTAAAGAAATTACTCCTTTTTGAGCTCATTAGAAGAGGGTACATTACAATTCTTAATTCTTACGTAACTAACTAGCATTAATGTATTTTCTAATTATTATTTATGTATTTCCAGGTATTAATTTGAGTGCTTACGTATCGATATTTTATGATGAGTGCCATGTAACTCCATAATTGGCTCTTTATGCTGCTGAGTAAACGAGTAAACGAGCTTCAATATCTGTAACCCGATTTCAGCGATTTCACCCGGTCTGTGTGAAACCATTGGTCTAGAACTATTACCTTTTGGGATAAAAGGCTAACATAAAAAGTTTGAGGAGTTGTAACAATATACTACAGAAAAATACCAACTAGAGCAAATTTGATTGTCACGTTAGCGAGAACGAGTGAGGGTAAGAGTAATTACTAACGTGATTTCTGCAACATTAGATTTTTGAGGAAACAATTAGTGCAGAACTTTTACCTTTTGTGATAAAAGGCTGACATAAAAATTTTGAGGAGTGTAACAATATACTACAGAAAAACACCAACTAGAACAAATTTGGTTGTCACGTTAGCGAGAACGAGTGAGGGCAAGAAGGACACAATTCTAACTAATTAGTACATACAGTGACAGAACAATGTTGTTTAAGGTGGTGGTTTCCTTTTGTGTAAATTTGACCTTATAGGCTTCAATTCTTTATGAAAGTAGATAAAACTTTCCAAATATGTTATTTCGGTGCTCTTTAACATTCTCGGACCAGTCCCGCATTTTTAGGTGCAAAGATAAGAAATTTTTGGTTTTTGCCAATATTCTCGCAGTACTTTGTAGAGACGCCGGATTGGTTGGTATGGCTGGAAAGAGGACACCAAAATGAACATTTTTGCTTTTACAACTTTTGAGCGATCTCTAGTGGTTAAGTCGGTATAAGCAAAAAACGATTTTTGGGGTCCAAAAATGGCCATTTTTGAGGAAATCAGTTTTTTCGAAATTATTGCCACATGTTAACGACAATGTTGGTTTGTTTATACTCAATCGATACATGGTCTAATTGCCCATTTTATCAGTGCCTATTAGCTGGGATTCGTTGCTTTAAGCTAGAGATTTGGCCGAAAAACCATTTTGGCAAAACCGCGATTATTTTGTTTTA
Source organism: Trissonchulus latispiculum (assembly GCA_030248195.1). Classification (NCBI taxonomy): domain Eukaryota; kingdom Metazoa; phylum Nematoda; class Enoplea; order Enoplida; family Ironidae; genus Trissonchulus; species Trissonchulus latispiculum. The sequence continues at coordinate 13,065 of JASAND010028959.1, read as the reverse complement.
AACATCGATTTCTCAAAAACTATCCAATGGATCCGCGTGATTTTTGGCAGGATGAAAATTCGCACTATTGCGGAGGGACATTTTTCTTGGTTTGAGCTAAAACATCTTCAGTTGCGAGAAAACGCAATTCGAAGTTGCGAAATTTCGTGCCATCGCACATTTGGCGGATTTTCTGGAGTATTGAGGCTTGTTGAGCCAAATCCAAAAAATTGTCCCTCGGCCGACATGTCCTTCATATCATGGCACAAGAAAAAATTTTGGTCGATTCTACAGTTTTGAAAAGTCGATGTTCAAAAATTTTTGGCCTATTTTCAGCCTGTCAGATGTCAGTATGTCCGAAAATTTTTGCTATTTTTGTGCTAATTTCGCTAGTTTCGTAAGCTCATATAAATGTACAGATTGTAAGCTTTAAAACGATGAATAAAGCTCTTTCCAACTCCAAAAACTGCGAAAGTTATAACGTTACAAAAAACACCACAAAAGCACTGCACAAAAGGATACCACCACCTTAAGGTGGTGATTCCTTTTGGGCACATATTGTTATTTGTCGGCGTAAACCAAGATGAAATTTTATGAAACTTTCCGAAATAAGTTCTTTTAGCGTTCTAACACCCTCCGCGCAATCCCGATTCAAAAATTTGAGATTTCCGGTCAGAGTGGTTTTTCCCAATTTCTGAACGTTTGGCAGCTGCTATACAGTTACGACTATATTCATTCGAAAGATCTCATTGTGCTTCACATTTTTGCTTTTTAAAGCAAGTTTCTAGCTTTTCTCTACCGTGAGATATAGCCGATTTTCTTGTTTTGGCGTCGAAAACTTGTCATTTTTGCAGAAATCAAACAATCCAACATTTCTTGAACTACGCAAGCCGTAAAATCAAACTAAGGGCTTTGATCTGAAGATCTCACAGGGACAAATTATCCGATGTATGATCGTCTTCCAACTGCTATCCTGTAGGCTGCTATCATAAAAAAGGTAGTTTTTGCAAAAACACGACCAATTTTTTCCAAAGATTGTGGAGCATTCACCATGCAGGCTGGAGGGCTGCTACTGAACAAATGTGTTCTGCACAAATATACCCAGGGACGATTTTTTAGTTGCCCCGATTCCTGCTTTCTAACTAAAGTAATCGCTTGACAAATTTGGAAAAAGTAGGCAAAATACAGGTTACGTACACAGTTCAGCTTATTTCTCCATAACGAAGAGCGATTTCACAATAAATAAAAAATCGTCCCCAGCTATTTGATGGAGGTATCGAATGATATTACCGATGTCTCGGGAAAAAATTTACTTGAGTCTGCAAAAATTCTGGAAAATTATACTTCTTCTAAAATGTGTTAAAAATATTTTAAAGGGCAAACTTTAGTTTCGTGCCATGCATTAAAAAGAGAAAATGTCAAGCTACATTTTGATATAAAAATGGCTTCTTAACTCCAAGTAATGAATGAGTAATAATGGTGCAAACTTTATGTGACCAAAGGGAATCACCACCTTAAGATAAAACAGCTAAATTTGGGTTTGGTGTTTTAATAGAGAGTTTCTGAACTCTGGCGTGAAATATTCTGAAGATGACACTCTAAATCTACGAATTATACCAGCACAGGGTCCCTGTTTGCGATTCGTCCGCTCCTTTATTGCAGGACTACCTACGCGGACGAATCGAGGACCGGCTGGTAGTATATAGTAGTCTATTCTGGGGGTCCCCGTGACCCTGGACTCAGAGACCATGCCGCATTTGCATATTTCTGTCTATATCGCAATTAGTCGTATTTTGACCGCATTCAAACCTGTATCTCGCTCATTTGCGCTTGCAAGTCTTGTTTGACTGTTTTCGGCTCCTAGTTATGTAATCTCCTGCCTATTAATTCTTAATTTTGAGTCACAACTTCTGCTCATAGGTGTAACGGGGATTTGGGTTGGGGGGCCCCCTCCCCCAAAATTTGGGGGCGGGCCCCCTTTTTAGACCTCCCCCAAACCCCCCCAAGACCCCCCCCCAAACCTCCCCCAAAAATTTTTTCTATTTTTATGCCAAAAATCGCATTTTCAGCCATTGCTAATGCGAAAAAACATCCAACCATTAACTAATTTTAACATTAGACAGGGGTCTTAAACTCGAAAACTTGGTTGCCAACATGTTTCTAACTACAAAATAAGGTCAATATTGAGTCAGAAAGTCCATAAAACTGTTGAAAACGTGTATTTCACGCACTAATGAACACTTTAAGCCAAAAATTTGAAAATTTTTGAAAATTTTTGCAAAATTTATTCTAAAAATACCCGATTTTTGCAGTGGCGGATCCAGGATTTTGAAAAGGGGGGGGCCCGCTGAAAAAATTTTCCGGGGGGGGGGGTAACCAAATTTTTCCGGGAAAGGGAGGGGTAAAAATTTCTTTTTCCAGGAACAAAATATTTTACAAGAAAATTAAAATTGTGTATGGAAAGAAAGGGTATATAGTTCACTTGCCAATTTGAAAAAACTCTGAAAACCGTTTTCGGCTATATCCCGTGAGTGAAGCAAAGCATGGAGAATTCCACAACAAGTACACGGGGGGTCTGGGGGGCAGAGCCCCCAGAAGTTGAAGAATTTTTTGAAATTTGAAAAAAATCCGTCATGCAAACTTTTGAAAAGATTAAATAAATAAAATGGAGATATATACATATACGTATGTACATATATAGTAACTTACGAAATGAAAAACTTGCAGTAATATAGTAAAATAGTATATACAAGGAATGGAATACAGGAACAAGAAAGAATGTGCAAAACGGGGGGTCTGGGGGCGGAGCCCCCCAGAAGTTGAAGAAGTTTTTGAAATCGTGGAAAATTCAGCAATTCAAATGTTTAAAAAGATTAGTTAAGACTTAAGATGAGATATTGAGTTGTATAATTCGATCAGTGGAAAACCAAACGAGAATTGGATGCTTTTCAGAATTTTTCACTTACACAATTTATTCTAGAGCACTTTTAGAAGCTGCCAATTATCAATCCTGCATGTACCATTTATATATACATAATATATATAGCCATGGGGTGAAAAAAACCCACCCCCTTTTTGGGGGAAAAAACCCACCCGCTTCCTGTGTCATGGGTTGGAGATATGAGCTCCAAAACATAGCAGCAGGAAGCGCGACTCTTTCTAACCTATGTATGCAAAGATCAAGTCATTTGGTTCACTCCTGCTTATTTTATGACATTTTGAAAATGACAACTACTTTTTGGTTCAACCATCCAAAAATTTACCAAAAGTTTGGACCGATGTAACTTTTGACTGACTTGGGCTAGAAAAGTTTTGCAAATATTTGCAATGATGGCAACTCTTCCTCTTTGCACACAGCCAAAATTAGACCGATCCGCTGTACCGTTAGTCTGGCACATTGCCAAACGTGGCAGGGAAAAAACCCACTTTGGGGAGAAAAACCCACCCAAATTTTTTTGAAAAATTTTTTAACAACTCAACACGGAAACAATTAGAGACTATAGCACGGTACTATCGAGCACGCTGCGTCATCCTATGCGGTCAGATTCGGACAATTTTGCTTAACTGGCTAGCTAGGGGCTAAAAACCTTAAAAGTGCCGTTTCGCAGCTGGAGGGCCCAATACAGGTACAATTGTGGATTTTAACAGCCAATTCTACGTAAAAAACCATTCTCTACACGATAGAATAATGAGTTTTATCAAATTACATCATTTTTAGCATTTTTCAAAAATTGCCCTATGTTTATGTGTTAAACTTTATGAAACCTGGCCAGTTGATGCAGCATTTTCAACGGCGCATGAGATCTCAAAAAAACTACTTAGATCGGGTTTTTTGGTTCGTACTAACTAAAAAAGGGTTGAATTTTACACTAGAAGTGTCAGAATTGCGATAGAACAATTTTTAAGACCTGTGAGGGGTGGGTTTATTTCCCCCCCATTTGGGTTTTCCCCCATTGGGTTTTTTCCCCCGCTACTTTTTGCATTATACCGCTCTAACGGTACAACTTAGAGAAGTGCAAATAGGCTTAAAAGAAAGTTCTAAGTACGCCAAGTACGATGGTATATAAAGTTCTCAGATAACCCTTACAATAAAAAAGTTCCAGCCAAAATCCGAAAATGTGGGTTTTCCCCCCATGGCTATATATATACGTTATGAAAGCAAAACAAAATTTGTACTGCCCGTATTAAGCCGGTATATATATATATATATATATATATATATATATATATATATATATATATATATATATATATATATATATATATATATATATATATATATATATATATATATATATATATATATATATTTTAGATAAAATGAAGGCGTTGAGTACAATTATATACTTACAAAACAGGAAAGGAAACAAAATAGAAGACACATTAAGAGACAGAATTTCTGTCACAGAACTTGTATATATGGCATACGTAACAAGTGCGCCGCAGGCGAAATTTTTTAAAAAATGTCTGAAATGTATTAAAATTATGCTTAATTTTCACTCAAAATATGCATATAAACAGCTGAAAAATTAAATTTTTCTTGGGGGGGCCCGGAATGTCAAAGGAAATCGCAATCGAAAGCAAATCGCAAAGGGGGGGCCCCGGGCCCCCCCCCTGGATCCGCCACTGGATTTTTGGCCAATTTTTCGCTCCTTCTTCGTGACTACCCCCCCCCCCCAGTTGGGGGCGGGGGGGCGGGGGCCCCCAAAAATTTTTGGGGGTGGTTTGGAAAAATGGCTGGGGGGGTTACCCCCCCCCAAACCTCCCCCAATTACACCTATGCTTCTGCTCCATAGCGTCCGTAACCCCACGAATACTCGCTCCCCCCCACTTCCCCCTCCCTAGGGGGGGGGGCTGCCGCCCCCCCCCCTTTCAAAATGCCGTTTGGGGGGGAAACTTCGGAAATTTGGTGGTCGACCTTCGAAAGTGATGTGGAGTACCCCCCAAATTCGGCCCTCAGAAAATTCAAAAAATGGCATAAAAACGCAGAATTTTCTAGATTTTAACGCTTTTTTGTCGAAATAATGCTTGTTTTTATCGTTTTAGGCGCTTTTACACCGTTTTATACCGATTTTAAGCCAAGATTTGAGAAAAAATTTTCAAAAAATGAAAAACTTTTCAGCAAAATTAGCTAACTTTTTGGCCCCGAAAAGTGCTGGTTGGTGTGGTTCGGGGGGGGGGGTTGGGGTAACCAAAAGTGGGGAGGGGGATAGCAGAAAATCTGGGGGGGGGGGTAAAGTTTATCGAAAATTTGGGCGGATAAATACCCCCCAACCCCCACCCTGGGCCGTGGGCCCTGGACTGGAGAAACTATGCCCCCAGGCCCCAACCGGCCAAAGTTTGGGAAAGTTTTGCAGCTGTGTGTTATTGGGAGAAAACGTTGTGCTGAGGTTTTTTTGAAATCTAGGGCATAGTTTCACAGGAAATTTTGGTTGGGGGGGGTAAACTTCGGAAATTTGGTGGTCGACCACCGAAAGTGATGGGGAGTACCCCCCAAACTCCCCCTCCAAATTCGGCCCTCAGAAAATTCAAAAAATGGCCTAAAAACGCAAACTGACACCGTTTTATACCGATTTTAAGCCAAAATTTGAGAAAACTTTCAAAAAAGGAAAATTTTTCAGCAAAGCCAATTTCCAGTTACGTACGTATTATGAAATCGCTCTCCGTTATGAAGAAATCGTTAAAATGTACGTGTATGGATATGCTGAACCAGGATTTAGCTTAGCTTTGTACGAACGTTATGAACGCAAATCTTTCAAATTGTAACAAACTACATATAAGAACGTTTATAAAGGATTTTATTAAACAATATATATCTGTAAAATTATAAAAAATTTGCACGACTTCATCATCATCATTTCATTTATCGTATATATATATTCACTAACTTTCTTTACTCACACCATTTAATAAGTTAAGATACCATGTTTCGCAAAGTTTATATAAAGAGGAAATTGCAGAAGACCGGAACCAGTTCTACAAGTCGCACAAAAGGTTTGGTCAATATTTCCAACTTCGAAAATTTTCGATTTCGGACAAGCATAGTTTCCTTTGGGTATGGGGGCTGGGGGAGTATCTCCCCAAAATGTTCGACCAACTTTCCTCCCCCCCCCCCAGATTTTTTGGCTTACCCTCCCCAACTTTTGGCTACCCCCGGCTTTTTCCTAGGATTTCTGGGGGGGGGAGAAAAATTTTTCAATAAATGCATAAAAATAGCTGTTTTTGCTGCTGAGCTAAAAAATCAACTATTTTTAACTTAAATTTAAGCTTAAAATAGCTAAAAATTGGTTAAAAATGGGTAAAAATCCGGCGAAGCCGGAAAAATGTTTCATAATTTACCGACCCTGAAAACCCTATTTTTCCGGGCATTTTAGAGTTCTGGGGGGGGAAGGAATCCTGGGGGGGGGCGATTCTGGGGGGGTCCCACCCCCCCCCCCCCCTGTAGGAAAAAGCCAGGCCCCCGAACCCCCAACGATTTTTGGACCCAAAAAGGTAGCTAAATTTGGCCGAAAATATTCGTTTTTTGAAAACTTTTTCAAAAATTTCTACCTAAAATCGCTTTAAAACAGTGCAAAACGCCTAAAACGTTGAAAACAAGCCTTATTTTGTTAAAAAAGGGCTAAATTGCAGAAAATTTTGCATTTTTTGGCCATTTTTCCGAAATTTCTGAGGTCCGAATTCTGGGGGGGGGGGTTGGGGGTACCCCCATCACATATCGGAGGTCGGCCAAGATTTACCCCCCCCCCCCCCCCCGGGGGTTTTTTTTGGGCAAAATAAGTTGGGGGGGGGTCCCCCCCCCCACTAGTGGGGGGGGAGGCCCAAAAGGGGGCGGGGGGAATAAAATGGGCTAAAAATGCCAAAAATACAGTATGAAAAGCCTGTTTTCTACATGTACTGCTATAACTAAGCTTAAAAGTGCTCAAAAATTGAGTTTTAGCACCAAAATAGACCATTTTTGACGAAAAAATTCGGCGAAGTCGGAAAGTTTTTGAAAATTTTGACCAAAAAATCCTAAAAAATTGGCATTTTCTAGGCTCCGCAGGGTGAGAGGGGGGGGAAGCCCAAAAAGTGGGGAGGGTAACGAGCGGGGGGGGAAGAGGTCGAGTGGGGGGGGGAACCCAAACGCCCCCACCCCCCCCCCCCCAGTAAAAAAACCCCAGCCAGCAGGGAAACTATGCGGGCAAGTTAGTTTCATTTGTATTTTTATTTTTTCCGAGTAAGTCACGCTCGGAAAACGGCAATTTTCTGACTTAATGATAGAGCGATCTAAATTCTAATTACAATTTGCACGTAACATGTGCCCTCACCGAGGATTTTAGAAAGGGGAGGTTCCAAGGTCAAATCAGAAAGTAACTTAAGGTCGCAATTCATTTAATATTGCAATATGTTTGCATTTTCACATCGGAAGTGATTAATAATTGCTTAGTTCTTTCAAAATTCGTTAGTTTTTCGACAAAACTTGGCAGAATCTTCCGTTTTTGCTATTTCCAGCCATCTCAAAAGGGTGTGGGTCTACATAGACCCCTTGAACCCTCCTACTGGATGCAGCCTTGAGTGCACGTATATTATGATGGTTTGTTATTTTCTGGTTTTAGCGGGAAAATGCCTATAGACGATAATTCTAATGCATCAAGAGAATCCGCTGAAGCAGAAGCAGAAGCCGACGGACCACCGTTGAAAAAGTCAAAATTGATAGTCTTTGAACCAATTAGACTACCTTCTATTTCGACTGTGGTAATCTGATTATATCCAATTTTGTTAGTTACTTACGTATATATATATATATAATGCGTATATATATATAGTCAAGCGGGAAAAAACCACTTTTTCTTTCTTGGACCAGAACTTTCGACTGGTTTGGGCTAGCACGACTTTGATATATACTATATATATTTAATTAGGGTTTGCCCTAAGCTTTCGAATGGGGTACCTGTCTCTCTAGGCCCTGTCGTTATGGAGAAATTAAAGTTTTTTGTGTCAGGAAAAAACCCAATGCGTGAAAGAAACCCATCGCCGGGGGAAACCCACCCGGAGTTTTTGCTGGAAGCGTGCCAGAACAATTTTGATGGTGCCAATCGAAAGAGCGGGTTGTTTTTAGTAGGTCTACATATTAAAAACCAACATTTTTGAAACATCTCAGGAAAGATTGAATTTTGAAAATTTTGTATGTTTAGCACGTATATATATATATATAATATATACGTATATAAACATGGCAAATTTTGGGGGCTTGGTAAAACACGGACCCGGACCCGGACCGGGTAGGTAAAACCCGGACTCATCACGGACTGGGTGGGTAAAACCCGACCGGACCCGGGCTGGGTGGGTGAAACCCTTACCGGACCCGGACTGGATGGGTATATAAAACCCGGACTAACTAAAGTCTGACACAAAAATGTGTGTACAAAATCTGTAAGGCCTCCAGTGAATATATGTCGTAACCCCATAAAACCATATATTTTCGTAATCCTTGCAGCGAGACGAACATTTTTATAAAATTTAAAATTTTTTAAAATTCCAAAAATTTTAAAATATCGGTTTATCGGGGAATTTTTTCGGACCTTTCAAGCTATTCAGCTCAGTCTTTCAAAAAAATTGCCCGTCCAAAGACGCATCGATTGACACAAGAACGAAAAAAATCGGTTGAGAAATAAGTATTTTATTCCAAAATTTCATTTTTCCATTTCCTTTGATGTTTGCCGCTTTTTGCAACTTTGACTGGTTATTACTCGCGACTCGCTCAACTGAAAATTTTCTCGCTTAGATTTTCAGGACCGCCTAGGCGCCCACTTTCACCTGATATATGTGGTATTTAAAATTTTGAAAGTCGATTTTTTTGAAAAATACCACTTTTTGACCAAAAATTTCGGCAAAGCAGATTTAGCAAAAGTGAGTAAAAATAACACATAAAATTCAAGCTGAGCTGAATCCAACAATCTAAGGCTTTTGTTGCTGCGACTTATATTGCGCCAGCTAGGGATGGGCGCGGAAAAAAAAGGACTGGAAAAAAGGTTTTTTCCGTTTTTTTCCATTTTTTTCCGATGGGGTGGAAAAAAATGGAAAAATATTCCTAACGTTATTTTGACGATTTTTACAATGAAATATCATGTTTTCTGAGCTTTTCCAGCAATTTCACACTGTTTACAACCTTTTCCGTGGGTCATAGTAGGTGGGGGTATGTTAAATCTGACGAAATTGTATTTGGGTTTTTTGACGCATCGGAAAAAAATGGAAAAATATTCGAGACATGTTCTGAAAGTTAATTTATGACCTCAGAACATTAAGAAACTATCAAAAATAGTGTTTAACGAGGTAACAATACGATATTCATGAATTTGAGCTAATTTTGGGATTTGACATTTTTCCTTTGGAACGTGAAAATGATTGCATAACTCAGGTAGAGTTAATACTTCCATACCTAACAGTGGACTGTTCAACCAAAACTGCTAAAATATCTGGAATTGTTTACTTTACGAAGCGCGTTACCTGCGAAAACCACAAACTAGGTATAGTATAACCGCCAAGGTATACAGAAGCCACCTGTCCTTTGCTTTACAGCGTCACCCGCTGAAAATATTTGATTCCTATAATCAATACTGGAGCCTTTCTAAGCGCTTGTGCTATTGCATTACCCCTAGGGGGCTACTAAATATCGTGAAAACTGCTTCTGTGCATGCAAAAACATGAAATAACGCAACTTTTAGCACATTGTGTAATTTTGGAGTGACCGGAAAAAAAAGGAAAAAAATGGAAAAAAATGGAAAAAACCGGAAAAAAAAGGTTTTTTTTTCCGGCAATCTTTTTTTTCCGGAAAAAAACCAACCCTAGCGCCAGCAATGAATTTTTTAACATTATCCCTTATTTCCGCTGGTTTTCGGCTCTCTTTGATGTTGCCGCCATGATTTGCTGAAGCAGTAGCAAAACTAGCAAGGCCAGCTGAAATAAGGATAGTGTTAAAATTCCCGCCCAACACCAATATAAGTCGCAACTTAACAAAAGCTTTATATCGTTGGATTCAGCTCGGCTTGAATTTTATGATTATATTGTTTTTACTCACTTTTGCTAAATCTGCAATGCCGAAATTTTTGGTCAAAAATTGGTATTTTTTCGAAAATCTGCTGAAATTTGAAATACCACATATATCAGGTGAAAGTGGGCGACTAGGCGGTCCTGAAAATCTAAGCGAGAAAATTTTCCGTTGAGCGAGTCGCGAGTAATAACCAGTCAAATTTGCAAAAAGCGGCAAACATCAAAGGAAATGGAAAAATGAAATTTTGGAATAAAATACTTATTTCTCAACCGATTTTTTTTCGTTCTTGTGTCAATCGATGCGTCTTTGGACGGGCAAATTTTTTTCAAAGAATGAGCTGAATAGCTTGAACGGTCCGAAAAAATTCCCCGATAAACCGATATTTTAAAATTCTTGAAATTTTAAAAAATTTTAAATTTTAAAAAAATGTTCGTCTCGCTGCAAGAATTCCGAAAATATATGGTTTTATGGGGTTACGACTTACGACATATATTCACTGGAGGCCTTACAGATTTTGTACACACATTTTTGTGTCAGACTTTAGAACTGAGCTCATAAATAAAATTCAGGACTGGCGCTAACCAGTTTTAGCCGCGAACGCTAACAAAAAATTTTGTTTAACCGTTCCCAAACTTGGAAAATCCTGTAATAATTTGGAAACCCATTAGCAAATTAGTGATCTTTTGCGCCAGCCGCCAACCCTATATTTTTTGAACAAACTTGAAATTTTGCATGGTTGCATGAGGCTGATGAATTGAAAATTGAAAAATTTTAAATTTTAGTTTGGTAAGGGAGGGGGACTAACGGGAACCAAAACTTTTTGCTGCAAGCTTGCATACAGGGTTTTTTGGTGGCGTTGAGCACGAATCTGAAATCCGCTTTTCGATCCAGCTTTGCCGTATTCGGGTCAGTATTTGCTAATACGTCAAGCTTACAACATTAGCTTATATATATATATGCTGCATGTTGAGCTAACGAAAAGCTGGATCAGAAAACTGAAATCTTTTCTCAACAAATTCTGGATCCCCTTGGTTCCCTCTGACCAAATTAAAATTTAAAACATATATTTATTTACCTAATTTATTTATTTATTTACTTTATTTAAATACTAACCTTTGCTCCTCACCTTTGCTCCTCTCAAAGTCGAAAGGACCGGTTCACTTCTACTGACTTAACATACGCCTGGCAATGTATACTTTCATATTATATGCTCAAACATAACTGCAACATTTCATTCAAACCCAACAACATACGCAATTAACAGAACTCACGCGCACTAATACACTCTCTTGAGCGTATATATATTATAGGGGGGCCAGGGTTTTTTTTTCAAATTCGGACCCGTGCTTTTCAGTGTGTTTTTCTAAGAAAAAGTGTGTTTTTCTAAGAAAATGTGTGTTTTTTCTAAAAATTGGTTTTTCGCGTTTTAAATGCGTTTACGACTAGTTTTACTACATATAGCCTATTCCTAGTTGGTTTTTGTCGTTCTAGCGATAAGAATCGTAGATACTAAAACATATAGTCGATTTGGACGAAAGAAAGGAAAGGAAGAAAAGCGTATTTGCAACGAGGGTCTGGGGGCGGAGCCCATAAACTGAAAATTTTTAAAAATCAGTAAAAAAATCACAATGAAACGATTGAACACTTTTGATTTTGTAAACCATATTTTCTTTTGAAACAGTGCTAAATTTAATGCAGCTTAAAGTAAATAATGTGGTAAACTAATATAATAATAAGTATGTACGTATATATATACTTAAACATATACTAGAGGATTACAAAAGAAAAAGGACACAAGGACAGAGGTAGGACACCAAAGCTTTGAAAAAATGAATGAAAAGACAAGCGCGCCGCGGGTCCTCTGTCTTTTCCTCTGTTTTCCTCTGTCCATTTACAACCGAATGTCACCCATATTGCATTTTTCATGCTCCACCGGAGCATTTTTATTCTTGTACTATTAATACTGCAATAACTGCCAATATATTGCTATTGGCAGTTCTTCGGAAAATTGTACGATTTGTCAGCATGGCCTGCAAGTATATGTGGTCGTGCTCCTTATTATACAACTTAATAATACACGTACATAATGTCAACTGCTTTTCGCATCAACTTAATCATCGCATCTTCGCATCAATCATCCACCGGAGCATTTTTATTCTTGCAAGACTTAAAGAAGGCTAACAAGATTCTGCGCTGACAGTGCAGAAAAAACACCTTGAACACCTTTCTATCAGAACTGCATTGTTTATTTGGAATAAGCTTTAATATTTCAAAATCGTCCCGCTTGCTTTGTAAGCTGAAGAATGTAGATATTACTCGTATGTCATGTGGAGTGGAGCATGAGTGACCGCGAATATGGGTTACATTCGGTGAAGCTGGTCCATATTAATTGCGCTTTTTAACCCTAGTCACTCTAGCATTTACAACCTGCCCACTCCATATTAACGTTTTAAAACCTAGTCCTCTGTCCATTTACAACCGAATGTCACCCATATTGCATTTTTCATGCTCCACCGGAGCATTTTTATTCTTGTACTATTAATACTGCAATAACTGCAGTGAATGCACACACACAGACACACACACACACACACACACACACAACACACGCACGCACACACACAGAGCGTATATATGTATAAATTTTATGTCAAGTGTGGAAGCAGTTAAATTTCATATTTTGTACTGGCCCGGGCAGGTCCGGGTTTTACCCTTCGGTCCGGGTTTTACCCACCCACCCGGTCCGGGTTTTCTAAGTTGGGTCCGGGTCCTGGCCCGTGTTTTACCCACCGGTCCGGGTCCGTGTTTTACCCACACCCAAATTTTGGAAATTTTTGAGATTTGCTTGATTTTTGCATTTAAAGCATCCTATCACATAGAAAACGTGTTTTTATTGCATTTAAAGCCTAACCCGACCTATTTTAGTGAAAAATTCGCTATTTTTGATGAAATTGAAAAATTTGACTTGAAATGGCACCATTCCAGATTTTGGCCACCTGGACCACACATAATGGAAAGAAGCTAGTTAAAACCTATCCAGCAGCAATACGTAACTT
>JASAND010028958.1:0-63850 GCA_030248195.1 Trissonchulus latispiculum | reverse complement strand
AAAACCTATCATTTTAACTTGTGCAAGTGAGATATGCAAATAAACAAGTACATGCTTCGTTACAACATGAAAGTAGGTTGTTGATCCAGGTTACTCTAACATTAAAGTGGATGGCATTTTTTGAGTAGTTGCTTATTTATATTTTCGGAGGCTAGAGTTGGATTCAATGTTGCCATTCACTATTATTCTACTCTATTCTATGACCTACTTCATTTTGTTCTTGTTATCTGGATTAAAAAATTAATGTTAACTTTTGAATATCAACAGTACTCTTCGAAATTTACAATTTTTCTTAGTTTATTATTATCAAGCTTCCCACCTGCCGCTATGATTTCTAAACAGTTGTCACTTATCATATGTGCAAAGAAAATTTTTTCAGGAAAGAAATTCTCTACAACGACTTCAAATCACAAATAGTAAGCAGTGCTTGCAAATACCTTCACTCTGACGCCATGCTACCATCATTCGTCGATTGGAAACAAGCTTTCGACTACATAGATAATTTTTTGCATGTTTTGAGCGCAGCAAGACATTGTAAGGCAGTAGTGGTAGTGGAGTTACTCTAGTTCAACTGGGAGCTATAACCAGATGAAAAGTTGGCATGCCTGAAAAATATGCCTATGCGAGCACATTAGCTGAGCCAGTTAGTGTTTACAAACGCTTGGTTTTACACATTCATATGACTAACCAGCTATTAACTTCGATGCCTCTGGGAGTATAAAAACTTGTTAGGTTAACGGCATCCTGCTAACCTATGATTTGAAGTTTACTTAAAGCTTTAAAATCTTAGAACGGAATAAAGTTCAAGCAAATATGGACGAATTCCGCACAACTGTGTTTTAGCATACGAACATAGCGTAACTAGCTTAGAACCCGAATTACAATTTGTAAATCAGGACCCTAAATTGAGTTACAAGTCGACACCACCTCCGACAAAATCAGATGATCGTTCACAAACAAGAAAAGGCCTGTTAGAGGCTGCCTTTGAACTGACGAATGGTAGAACACGTACAACCATCCCCTGCATGGATGGACCTCCCTGAACCTGTTGATTAATTGAGTCATCAATATGCAAACTGTCTACCGTACAGACCTGTCCGAATTTAAGGCATAATTGCCCGCAGAAGGGCTTGCTTTCCAAAGGGTAGCGAGATTCTGATCGTAGACAACAACTCTGCTACTAATGCCAGTGGAGTTGTAGTTCCGTGGCAGCTGGCTGCGCAGCACAAGATGCCTATCTGTTCTTTAAAACCAATTAATTGGATTATGGCGCGAACAAGTATCGGAATGAGACATAGACCGGGACCAATTATAATCTTCTCAATAGCCAGCACTTTATTTAATTAACTTAGTTCGTAGATTGGTATACTGCAACGCCCTCCATTACACCATAATACCATGACGGTCCAAAGGTTGTTGAAATTCCAACGACACTAAAGCCAAAATGTCGGTAAAAACTGATTAGCTACACTTCAAATAACATTTAGCCAAAGGCAGAAGTCGTAAATTTGATCTAATCTAGTTCGAATTAACAAACCGGCTCAGTGTTTGTAAGACTGTCTGCATCAGCACATCTGCAAAAACTAAAAGTGGTTATTGACCTTTCTTGGCTCATGAAATGGACTGGACTGAATGAATGAGATGGATGAAAAATGGGATGAGTTGAGTTTTGCAATTTGAGTAGTACCAGTTCCAACAAAACAGCTAATAATGAAGACTTTACAACAAGACTTGCTCAAGAAACATTTACTTTAAAATACTCATCTTAATATTCCATAGTATCATATGCTTTATAGACTCGATGAAAATTTCTACGGCCAATCCATGATCAAATGGCAAGGCAGATACGTATCTCCACTGATTTCCGGTGTATACAATGGCACCAATTGGCTGGCCCCTACAAACAACAAAAATAATAGCAGCTGCGACTTAAAGTAATTTTTCATTGTCAAAGCGCTGGTATGCATGATTTTGTGACACAGTCAATGCAAAATGCATAATTCATTCTGTAATGAATTTTTAAGCTAATGTGGGTCCAATCGCGTTGCTGACAAATCACCAAATACAAAGTTTCATATATTTGGTTCAGCTTAAGACAAAAGCTTGTGACACCTAGTATACAAGGTCATAATTTCGGCCACGTGGCTGTTGTTCATTTTACGGGGACAGAAACTCCTGCAGTGCGTTAATTGCCTTTCTTCCACTTAAGTCAAAACTCAGAGACAATAGAGAACTGAGAACGGTAGGTCAAAGACAATGACCTTAACGACTGTCCCCGTAAAATGAATAGGCAAGTAAAATCTGTCCCCGCATAGTGCATACTAAATGGAGTTTAGGAAAATTTTTAACTTTCGTTAAGTTAAGTTAATAGTTTTTTCAAAACTTTCAATTTATTTCGGAAATTTGTATATTTAAAATTATTTTTAGAGTTTTATATATAATTAACTTTTAATTTGATGTTAATGAAAAATAATTTTAAAATGGCATTACTATTTGATAATTATTTAATCTTTACTAATATATAAGGTTTATAGTGTAGAATGCAGAGTAACAGTCACTTTTTAGTTGTGTGGAAATTTTATGATGTAAACTTTTGATTTTACTTATATACACAGTTTCAGTGCATGTTCCTTGAAAAACAGGAATTTTCTAAGTTAAGCATGTCGTTCGTTTCTCAGTGTAAGTATTAAAATGTCATTCTCATGAAGTCTATTTCGTGTGCGGGGACATATTTCACTTTTCTATTCATTTTACGGGGACAGTCGTTAAGGTCATTGTCTTTGACCTACCCTTCTCAGCTCTCTATTGTCTCTGAGTTTTGACTTAAGTGGAAGAAAGGCAATTAACGCACTGCAGGAGTTTCTGTCCCCGTAAAATGTACAACAGCCGGCCACGTTATCCAAAATCAGACTTATTGCCGACCAGAGTTGTGCCCGGGCGTTGAATCGGGTCTCGGGCTCCGGGCCGGGCCTGCACCGGGTCGGCCCGGGATCGGTTGTTGGATCGGTAGGCACGGTTAGCCGCACAGACCCGGTCCGAGCCGGGCCTACCGGGCCTGCCGGGCCCTGGAGATCCGGCCAGGCCCGGTCGGGCCCGATGAGGCCTGGTCAAACTTTTGTTGTGCATGTTTCAATTTTTTCCAAATTATCTCAATTAGAACGTCAAATTTGAGCTACCTGGAGTTGTTTATGTTGTAATAAACAGTATTAACCATTGTTTGGCATTGTTTCTGTATGCCGGGCCGACCGGGCCTCCACCGTCCGTCGGACCTACCAGGCCTTGAATCTTGCCTCCGGGTTCTACTGGTTGTATATGGATATGGATAAATGATGGCATAATGCGAGACATGTATATCATTGCTTATGCATGTATAATTACCTGATAAACGCTGAGATACCTGGAATTGTGTCATTATATCCGGAATCGCGAAACAAGTTGTTTTTTCGGCCACCTCACCCCAGTTGGTATTCCGGTTAGGGATAGTGTCAGCTTGTTTTCAAAGTTTGTTGGGGTGTGGGGAGCTGACACTGAATAACTGCAATCGCAATTATCCGAGGTGTTCTCCAAGGCAGTCGAGGCGTTCATTACTTCAACCGTAATGAAGGCCCTGTGGCAGGGCTCACCAAGCAGGTGGCAGCCCCTTGCACATGCTCGGTAAATTGCCGGAGGGGGCATTCAAGGTTTCTCCTGAATTGCTATCTGCGGCTCCTGCTGGCGCCGGCACGAACGACTGTCTCAGTAGATCTATCGTTCGATTAAGAATCCTAAGGATCCCAACTTTCGTGTTTGTGGTCGATGTGTGCAGAGGGTACATCAACGTTCCCCTCCGATCAACCTGTGCATGGCGTTAAAGAAATGTTGTTAGTCACCGGCAATCAAGCCTAATTTCTAGTAAGTAAACTTAGCTGATCCACTTCCTATTGTACAGGTAACTTTGTCTGCGCCTGATAACCCCTGACGCAGGAGGGGATCCATTGCTTCATTCAGTCGACTAAACATGATGTTGCTGCGAGCAACCGAAGCTTCATCGGCATTCCTCTGCTGTACCATGTTGTCACACACTTATCGAAATAGGCACTGACGCTTGTGGCTTTGGTACTGGCTTGCGATTTCCCGAGTCCATATAGACAAAATCCCGGTCCAAATGCATAACAGAATAATAACCAAAATTTAGTGCCACATCGATTGCTTTGACTGGGTATAGTTCATAGGGCACTTAAAATCATTTCGGAATTCGGCATCCAAGAAATCATTTAGGGAAGGTTAAGCAAATTTAGCTTAATCCAAAATGCTGCCACTCTTCAGCACGTAGGTGATCCAACAAGTTGTTGAATCATTGAAGTTATAGACCCACACCAAAATGTATGTAGAAAATGGAGATCACGAATGCAACATTTGATGATTATCACATTGTTTCTTATCTGAAAACACACAGAATGGCACAGGAACGATGAAATCGGTTAAAGCTAGAAAGTCTGTCAGCGGTTTTCGATATTCAAAATTACTTTTGCGGCTTGTTCCGGTTTAATATACCACAAGCCACTCCTCGCACTGTACTTAATGCCTCTATCAAAACATTTTGAGTACACCACTATAGCGACATTCCCCTGAACCACTGTAAGGTCCAATTTCAGCCAAATTTTCTTTCTGTACTACAGACCACATACTCAATCGGATTACTTAAAGTTAATAGACACTTTGTACAGTTACGGAAAAAGTGCTCGAAAAATGAAATTCAGCTTGCTCGATTTTCATGTGCCCAATTTGCAGAAACTCGCTATAGTGTACTCAAAATCTTTTGATAGACGCACAATAAAAAGAATTTAGTTTTCATTTTCGAGACCGGTTAGAAATCACCATTCAGCATACCGTCAAATTCATGTTCAGAAATCAAAATTGATTTTTTGAAAAATTACGGCTTTTAACCCAATGAAAGATTAAACGAAACTAAGATTGACACTACAGCACCTCCGTCCGGAAAAATTCGGGCCTGAGGTAGGGATCAAACCCACAACCTTTGGCGATCTAGGCCAACTCTCTACCGATTGAGCCACCCAGGCACAATCGAACCAAGCTTAAGTTTGAATTCGTTCCCAAACGGTAGTGACATTTTAGAAGACGCTTTCGCACCTTCTACCGCCCGCTTTAACCCAAATTTGGAATATAATTAATTTAAGTGTTGTCCTCAAAAGGGAAAGATTGGAATATAATTAATTTAAGTGTTGTCCCCAAAAGGGAAAGATTCCTTTACAAATCTGTAACATCGAATTACAAACATTCAATTTGTGTCTCAGTCACTAGTTACTAATAAAATCAAAAAATAAAGGTCACTCAAGTTCACAAGGTGATCTTTTTATCAGGAAGAATTTAAAAATAAACAATCCCATTTAGGTCCAATAGTACTGTAGTCCAATAGTCCAATAGTCCAATAGTCCAATTGCTTTGTTCATATTACGCGAAAATATCTGTCATATAGTTTGATGTCGTCAATTTTTGCCTAACTCGCAAAATTAGTTTTTGAATCCAAAAAACTGGACTGATTGAACCGTTTAATTCAAGGTCTGGTTCAGTCACGTGCTGTTGGTAAAGCTGACACAGAAAACCCAAACTATTTCCGTTAAAACATTGCATGTACACGAGTTTTCGTTCAAATCTCAACTAGAAACAACGAAGCTAAGATGTTGCCGAAACTAAGATGCGTCAATACAGCACCTTCGACTCAAAAAATTCGGGCCTAAAATTGGATAACCCACATCCTAGGGCGATCCAGGATAACGTTGTACGGATTAAACCATCCAGACACAATCGAATTAAGCTTTTGTTCGGATTGGTTCCAATGCTGTAAATTACATTACTGTTCCTGATATTGCAGATTCAAAGGCATTAATTCTGGAGCAGACCAATCTGATTTCTCTGTGATTTGTATTCAGTCTAATATCTATTCAACTGAACCTATTTTTGATACCAAGCCGTGTTGGAATTCGGTAGCGTGGATTTGTCAAATTCAGGATGATTTTGACAGTATCTGCAGCAAAAACGGTAAATGCAACACTATTATGAATCAGGCAGGAAGACTGGAAAAATGTGAACGGGAATGTTTATTTACAGTTTTAAAATTTCTATTTGCAAAACATGTCGTACAGTGCTTAATCCTGCAGGGTTCGCCAATAAAGAACAGCTAATTATAAGTAAACAAATTGGGTCTAATATAGTATTTAAAGGATGTCTATACAAAATATATATTTCCAAAATCTCAGCAGGAAAATCCATTGCACCCATGATTTTCGGGGCATATCTGGTTTCCGGCAGTATTACTCGGCAGAATAGAACTGAGCACCACATGCTTCAGTGTGTTAGTACACTAACTTAGTTTTATGGTTAGTCAGTAGTATAATTGCTGTATGCAAAATTCTGTCTAGTTAGCTCCTGAAAATAAGTGTGGTATCCAAAATTCAATAATTTCTAAATATTTCTTATATATTTTCCCAAAATATTCAAGTCTTCAAATTCAAAAAGGCAAGTTCTAACAAATTATTGTTTATACTAAGATTACTCTGGATAATTTATCATCAAATACAAACATCACAATTTTTTTGGAGCAATCTCCGCTGACCCAACCCTGTGTCAATGTATGTAACCAATACTATGTAAGAAATATAGCCTTTGACTAAAAGTGCTCAGTGAAAAGCAATTCAGCTTAAACTTTGTCTGTGTGATATCTTAGAGAATGATTACATATTCGACTTCCGGAAGATCGATCGCAGTATGCAGGATACGGTAGAAATAATGAAAGGAATGAGTGACTACGAGGACATGGTTAAAATGGTTTTTGAATTCATGAAGTCATACAAGGAATCCACAATTTTTTATTATCTGAAATCGTTGGTAATAATTTTCACAAATTCACAAATTCAAGTCTTTACTCGAAGTCAACAAGAAATATTTATTTCAAAACGAACAACAAGACGCCTTTAATTGCTCTTAGTTGACATTTCTTTAATTGAACAGCTGTTGAAAGCAGTTATACCCTAGATTTTTCTACAGCCGGAAGTTATTTTGCTTAAATTACTAACTCTCGTATGCAAAACAGGAAAATGCGTGGATTTATCAAACCGCCGCAACCTCAACAGTTGGAAAATTGTCTCAGACTGATTTGGAAGATTGGGAAAAGGCATCATATCTTCTGAAATGGATAATTATGGATACGCCTAATCAGACGTTGGACGAAGGCTTTAACCAGACAACGCTGGATCAATTCATATTGGAATGTAGCTTTGGAGCCAATCGCTGTAGCAAGTACGTGTTTTAAATAAGTTGTTGACTTTTAGTAAGCCCGGATACTCTAGTTGCTTCATTAATAAGTTTTGTTCAGGTTTCTTTCCAGAAGACTTAATTAGATATCCTTACTTTCGACTATATTTGGGTGATTTTTTGGGTTTGACGTCGTTTCGATTTGAACGTTCTTCAAAACTGATGTTGTGGACAATTACAAACTGAACTCCGAACTGACCAAAGTTTGCAGCGAATTCTCAAAGTTTAGTCATGTAATACAAATTTAGGTTTCAGTGTTCATTTTTGGAAAAAATGCAAAATTCAGTGTGTTCTATTCAAGTATCCTACGAAGTAGAACAAATTAGATTTTATTTCATAAGCTTTGCAAACCCATTATGTGTATGCATTGAATACTGTCTACGTTGAAAGGCTGGGTACAGAGCACACGAGAAGCTGAAAACGTTTTGCTAATTGTCATTAAATGTGTAATTGAAACCTGAAATGAAATTGAAAGAGACATTAATTCACAAAATGTCAAAAACTTCAAATTTTTTCTCTATCCAACATTTCTCTTACTAGAGCGATTTTTTTCTAGTTTTCTAATTTTCTTTATTGATATATGAATCTGCAAGCTCTTGCTCAAGAAACGCTTCTTCTGATGCTTTGAACGGTTGCATTCCGATAAAGCATTGAGCTGTATGTACGCAGAGCGCAGGAGAAAGCTTCGAACCTCCAATCGGAGTATCTGGCCCTTCCACTGAGTGAACCAACGCTAAAACCAATTCAGCAAAAATTATTAGTCAGGGCTAGCCTGCCTTTGGTTTGATAGTAAAACAAATTTTCCAATGGAAGTGCTAATGTCGCCTATCGCAATAATGATTTATCTATTATTTAAACGTCATGCACGCGTTGCATATAATTAAAATTAATTGAATCTCCAGTTTAATGGTGAGTGCATTAATCTCCAGTTTAAGGGTGAGCGCATTGTTTCAAATTCGATTGCCACGGGTTTGCTCATTATCGCACGCAATATAGGTACATATGTTCTCAAAAACAAAGCAAAATATGAGAGTACGAAACCAAACGGCGACAGAGATAAGTGGTTAGAATTAATCGAAGACGACCTTGAAGCACTGTTCGCATATGGACGAAACCAGATTATTTGTATATGAAGTAGCAGTGAAATACGACAGACAATTCATTATTGACACCACTAATGAGTTTTGTGGGAGGGGTCTCTAAGTACCAGGTTATGATCACTGCGGGGTGTGCCGATATTGTTATGATGACGTGTTCTGTCTGATAAGTCAGAGAGTGGTTCTTATCGCACCAATACTATTAGCTCTTGCTAAAACACCTTGCACATATGCACAGTCTCTCCGTTTACCGTTGTTCCAGGGAAGGATTCCGATATTTTCGCGATCCTAACTACGGTGATTGTGTCTCAATATTCAAGCCTCAGGATACAACATTGCCTGGAGAACGGCATGGTATGCTTTCCATTATGAGGTTTTCATACAACATTGCTATGTTTTGTCGAAATCGGGTTTGTAATTTAAGTTGTATATACTATAAAAATACGAGTTCGCATGAAATATAAAGTGCAAAAAGCTCGGCTGCAAATGTTATCTTATGAATTCCTGAATTAATCCTCTTTCTGATTTTCGAAAACAATTGAAAATCGAGAAATTAGGACACTCTGTTCTCACTCAACTCACTTGCGCGAGCGAGCTTGAAATGCTCCGTTAGCCAACTAAACTGGAGATGGAAACTTTCAAAACTAAATTCCGTCGCGAAGGCTGTTATTTGAATATTCTGCAACACATTTCTTAACTGAACATTTGCTTAAGCAGTTTTCCACAAAGCTCTAACTATTTTGGCACTATAGTACGACCGAACGTGTGTACAAACTTTTGCCGTTTATAGCAGATAAGCCTTTTAAAATAGAAACCCTAACAATATATATATATATATATATATATATATATATATATATATATATATATATATATTTGGAATCGTCCGGCACTCAAGATTTTGTAAACTTTTTAGTGTTTCGCCGAATTTTTAGTGCTATCGAAATTTTGGGATCAAGTAAACAATCTCCCCCCCAGCCTCAATTGGGGGGGAGATAGTTTACTTGATGTTAACTTTATTAAAACTTAACCAATTTAGTTCAAATTTTGTGTGGATGCATTCCAACACATGTCTGATTGATTGGTATTAAATTTTTAAAATTTTAAAAAATTTAAATTTTTAAGTTTTTTAGGGGGGGACCAAGGGAAATCAAAAATTTTTTGTCGTCAATTTTGCTGAAACATTGTGTATAGGGGTTTTCGGGCTCGTAGAACACGAATCTGAAGTCGGTTTTTCGATTCAGCTTTTCGTTAGCTCAGTATAAGCTAAAGTAGTAAGCTTAAGATGTAAGCTTATACTGAGCTAACGAAAAGCTGAATCGAAAAACCGACTTCAGATTGGTGTTCTACGAGCCCGAAATCCCCTATACACAATGTTTCAGCAAAATTGACGACAAAAAATTTTTTGATTCCCCTTGGCCCCCCCTCAAAAAACTTAAAAATTTAAATTTTAAAATTTTATTACCAATCAATCAGACATGTATTGGAATGCATCCACACAAAATTTGAGCTAAATTGGTTAAGTTCTGAAAGATTTATAGCGTTGGGGGGGAGATAGTTTACTTGAGAATTTGGGGGGGAGATTGTTTACTTGATCCAAATTTTGTTTCCACGATCGAATATAGCTGGGGTTGCGCCAACTACCAGGGAAACCAGGCACTCGGTACCCCAGCACTTTCGGACTCCTGAGAAAATCTGAACCCAATTTTTGGGGTTGCTTTTTGAAACTTTACTGTTTTCACAGTTCCGTATTCAAATTGAGCCTGGGTTAGATAAATGTTTATTCCTAAGATATTTTAAAGAGGGTTTAAAAGGCATTACAGACATAACATAACATAACACAGACAATAATGTCTTGCAATTAATTGTCAGGGTATCGGAAGCTGATGCTGATACAGACGACCATGGTTTTTATTTTATTTCCCCGCTTTGTTGGACATTTTCTGTGTTTCCTACCACCTCTGTACTGACCGCTTCCTTTAACCCCTGAAGGTGGTGGTATATGACCTTTTTGTGCAGTCGTTTTGTGGTGATTTTTTGAAACGCTATAACTTCGCAATTTTACGAGTTAGAAAGAGCTTTATGCATCATTTTAAAGCTTATAATCAGTATATTCACATGAGTTTACGAAAAATCTGCAAAAAAGTAGCAAAACTTTTTTATATAAAGGCTAAATATGGACCAAACATTTTGGAACATCGATTTCACAAAACTACAATCGGCCAAAAATGTTTTTTGAGCCAAGATATGAAGGACATGTGTGCCGAGGGACATTTCTTGGATTTGGCTCATCATGTCTTGATGCTCCAGAAAATCTACCAAATGTGCGGTGACACGAAAATTCGTAACGTTCCGTTCAGTACCCTCGGAACTGGAGTCGTTTTAATACAAACCTAGAAAAATATTCCTCCGCAATAGTGCGAATCCTGCCAAAAATGACGAGAATCCATCGGGTAATTTTTGAGAAATCCGTGTTCAAAACAAAACAATCGCAGTTTTGCCAAAATCGTTTTTCGCCCAAATCTCTAGCCTAAGCAACGAAGTCCAGGTAATTGGCATTGATAAGATGTGCAGTAAGACTGTGCATCGATTGAGTGTAAACCAAATATTTGCCAGTAATTTTGAAAAAGTCTTATTTTCCCAAAACGGCCATTTTTTGACCCCCAAAATCGTTTTCGGCTTATACTGGCTTAACCAGTAGACATAGCACAATTGTTGTAAAAGCAAATATGTTCATTTTGGAGCCCTCTTTCCAGCCATGACAACCAATTTGGTGTATCGACTACTTACTGAGAGCATAATGCCAAAACCGAAAATTTCTTATCGTTTCACCTGAAAATGTGGGACTGGTCCCAGAATGTTACAGAGCACCAAAATAGCATATTTGGAAAGTTTCATCTAGTTTCATGAAGAATTGAAGCCTATAAGGTCAAATTTACACAAAAGAAAACCACCACCTAAAAATCTTGTTTCAAACAAAATCTATATTATGCTAGTATTAACTGAAAGTAGAAATTATGTGGGAGCGTGTTTTAGAGTTAATTTCAGTCTAGACACAATCAAAGTTGACCAGAACTGAAACCTAATGGGCTGTGGGCAGAAGTGAAGGAAGTTTTTCAACTTTGGAATTAACCATTGAGCACCTAAATACGAATCATAAAACTTCCATGACCACATCTGTCACTATCAATACCATCCAGTGATAATTGATATTGTTGCTGACAGTTAGCTTAGAGAACAACTCAGAGCTGTGACAAAAGCGAGCAAATTTTATTGCGAACATTTTTGTTTGTATCTTGTGAATGTTATCTCCAACAGGAATATAACGAAAGAAAAATTAATTCCTCTTTCTCATATTTGTACTTCGTTTTTCAGTTGTGAAATCTATAGGTAAAATTTATATAATCAGAAAAAACTTTCCGCAGTTAAAAATTTTCTGATCCAAAAATTTTCGCTCTGCTTAAATCGGTTTTATCCGGTTTTTTCCAGTTTAAACTGGATTCGGATACCCGACTACACGTGCTCATGCCTTAGTGCAAAATTGGGAACGTTCACTTTGCACAGTGGGCAGGGTGAAACAAAGCTTGTACGCAAGTTATGTTGAGTTTTGAGCTGACTGAAGACTATACTGAATTTGCATGTTAGAATTTACTGTGGAATTAAACATCCTGGACCATACAAATTTGTACATTCTTAAACTCTTAAGATGGTAGAATGCTGAGACAAACCTGCTAGTTTTAGATACGTCAGAACGCGCATTGGCTGTTATTATAATGTAATTTGCTGTAACAGGTCTTCATATCAAGCTAAGCACAAAGTTCAGCTCTGAAACAATGGCAAATCAGCATCCGAGCAGGCTGAAGGTTGTTTTACATCATCTCCAAGAAAAACCATTCCCCATGATTGAAGGATTCTCTATTCCTGGTGGATACATCACTAGTCTCGCTGTGCGACCAGTAAGCTATGATGCATTATTACGGGTTACTTATAGATTGATTCATTTCGACCGACGACATAGCAGCTTCCTAATAAAATCAACTCATTTTGTTTGTTATACAAGTTATGTATTTATCGTTTTGATAAATCTATCTAAATGACTATTTGCAAATGCATTGAAGCGTCCTTAAATTCGCCTTCACCAACCTAGAAAGTTTGCTTGAGTCACAGTCTGAACAGAAATTAATGTGTATCCATTACCTGATCAATTTAACTACAGAAAGTGGAAGTCAGAATGCCTGAGCCTTACGGCAGCTGTATTACAAATGCTTCTTTATCCGATTCATTGTTTGTGGAAGAACCTTACAATCTGAAGGTAGGTCAAGCGAGATTTTGCCATTTTTCTTCCTGATTCTCAGCGCAATAGGTTATACAAGTAACGTGAAGTATATAAATATGCTTAACCCACCAGCCTTCAGCACAGTATCTTATAAAATTGCGTATGTGGTGGTAATGTAAGCAATATGAGTTGCTCAAGTTTTTGCCGCATTCAAAGCCACTAACATTTAGTCTATTATTTTCATGAGAAGCTATTATGTTACATATGTCATAGCCTAACACATTTTTCAGTCTAATTGCAATAAGTCTGGGAATTTGGCAAATCTAATTGCTGCAGCATGACCTAAATGATGCTAGTTTGAAAGAATAGCCATAAATAACACTTGAGCAACACTTCAACACTTGAAAAAGACACTAGCAGAAAAACTTTTAACAACTTTTAGAAATTAAAACAAAAATTATTATAATAAAATAAATAAAACTTGAAATTCAAAATTCAAAATTGAAATAAAAATACTTAAAACAGATAAAAATCATAGCTTGAATAAGTTTTTCTACTCTATGTTTTGATTGCATCGTTGGCAAAGAATTTTTAAACTGCTTGATGTTATTTGATTTGAAGAGTGTATCAACTCCGATAGGAATTTACTTGTAATTTGTCGTGTAATTTATGTGTAATTTAATATATGAAACAATTTCTTCACTTGTATCCAGTAGAAGTGCCACTTGTCCTGCTACCAGAAGGTGCTGCAATTTTTCTGCAGTTGTCATGACCCTAGGATTGCCACCACGGGCCCAACAAAGTCCTGCCTCACCAGCAAAGACTACAGTAAGCAAAGAGTATTCAGTAAATGATTCGATGTAATTTCCTGGAAATGTTTGCTGAGAATAGCTTCAAATTTATTTAAAACTAGCTTCATTTACTTAAAATACCCAATTTACTTCTTAAATTCTTTATAAGACAAAATTTTTGAGTTTTAGTGAAATGCATGTATTCTGCCAGAGATGCCATTCCGGATTCCTATTATAGCAATATGTCGTCTTGCTATTGCCCACAGTCTTGCACGTAAGTCAATGTTTACAGTATTAATTGCTGGGTTTAACAGTTTTCAGGATTGTCACCCGTTTGGGCATGTAATCTCTGCTGATGATGTTTGCAAGCAGTTAGTCAACTTCCTGTTTTGTAAACTTCCCGGTAGTGTCAACTCAGCTCAAGTCAATTATTTTAAGCTTGGACAAAACATGATTTGCTCTCGAAAGCAGAAATTGAGTACGCGCTTTAAAAAATTACAAGTTTTAAAGACAATGAGAAATGTCATCTGACTTGAAAGTTAAATTAAAATTTAATCATACGTAAATTCAGAACTGCTAATTAATTTTACTGTATTGTATTGTACCCAATTAATGCTTGCCATGCACCATTCTTAATATATGGCAAAATTTAAGAATTCTGCTAAGTGATTAACAAAAATTAATATGTTTTGGAAGTTAAAGGATAAAAACAGAGTTGCAGAAAGTAACAGCTTGAGATAATCTTGCTGAGCATTAACTACGGGTTTTTTGTGTCTCTGATTAAGCAAGCATGCAAATTTAATGTTAATGTTGAATTAGCAAGGCGTTGATCCTGGTTTTTGGGAGTTGATCGAAAAAAGAACTTTTTATTTCCATGCTTCCTGCATTCTTTAGCGTGATCTTTACTTTAGGCTCTGTTGCTTTCTTCAGAATTAGTAGTATAACAGTAGTTTCACCGTGGTGGTTTATACCATTGGTGGAGATGGGTCACTTGTCCTTGACCCGGTGACCCGGTTTTTCAGAAAATCCCAAGACCCTACATAAATTTATTTTTGTTTAAATGGCTAAATATTTGACATTCTTGCTCTGTCACCAATCCGAAAAGCGCTAATTAAGGCGTAACCTGATCTTTTGTGTAGGGAAGGCAATGTTTGTACAATTTCATAACTACGTCATCAAAAATTTGTAAATAATGTGGTAAATTAGAATCACCATGTCACGGCCATGTCAAAGCTCTTGATCCGCTGGGTCCGACTGTTGCATCACTGATTCGGTACATTTAGAAAAAAATATATTCCGTTTCTTGTTGCTGCTTTTCATGGCTGGAAATTGTAGATACCGTAGCGTCTCGGTCAAGGTTTTTTAACTCAACCGTGACCACCAACACAACGACCAGTAATCCATGTGTCGCTTCTGAAATACAAATACGACAAACCGTAACGCATTTTTGCTTTCCACGTGAAAGTAATTTGAGATCAGCAAGGCACACAAAGCTGTGAGACGTGACCGCGGTTGAGTTTCTGGCAGCCTAAAAATCAGCAACCATTTTCGCCGCCGGGCAACTACGATTCATAAATGTTTCATGGCCTCACCTCAAACAAGCAGGGTTCGGCCCGTTAGAATTCACAGTTCACCAGCTACGTTAAATTTAGTATGTTTGCTGAAGCTGTCGTTCCAGAATTTCCTCAGGACGTCTTCGCCGCATCTTATTATGTTATGCTTAATTATACATTATGCTGATTTCAGGAAATAATGTTAAAGCTAGATTGATTTTAAGCATTGCTCATATTTTTTGGTGTTTTTAATTCATTAACACAGTTTCATCTGTATTATACAGAACGATTGGTCGAAAAGTATCTTTCGAAGACAAACTTTGATATTCTTTGGTGCCTTTGAATATAAACCTTGAATTTTACTAATAAGTAATTTGTCTAATTAAGTATAACTAATGTATTCTTGTCATATTGGTAGTCAGTATTTGAGTAATTCTTTCTGTGCCGACACCTATAGCTACTAGAAGTACTTGCAAGAATAACGACTCTGGTTTGCTGCCTATTTTTAAAAGGCCGATATTTACGATGGCTATTTGTTAGTTGTACACTAGCAAAGCAACCAATTCCCGAACAGAATACCGCGAAATAAGTTACGTCGGTTGAAATAAAGCTTAAAAAGTAGTTGTTGTCAAAAAACCGAGGACTGTTAACTGTCAATAGTTTACATGTTTAACTGTTTATAGCTTATATGATTTATATATGTTTATAAACTCTTAAAAACCGGTCGCCTTTTAGTGCGTACACAAGACGTGCTAATCATAGATGTACATCCTAAAACGGGTAGCTAGCTTTTACACGTGTTTACGTATACATACATACATACATACATACATACATATATATATATATATATATATATATATATAAATATATATATATATATATATGTATATATATAGATAGGGACTAGGGACTCTTGACTGGTTTGCTGGCTATATGATTAACACTAGAGTTAGCCAGTCTTAGCCAGTCAACTTTGACGGTCTCATTATTTTTAACACTGAAATTAGCCAGTCAACTGTGACTGGCTTATTTTTAAATTTTCTTTATCTCTTATCTATATCTATATATATGTATATATATTTATATATATAGGGACTAGGGACTGTTGACTGGTTTGCTGGCTATATGATTAACACTAGAGTTAGCCAGTCTTAGCCAGTCAACTTTGACGGTCTCATTATTTTTAACACTAAAATTAGCCAGTCAACTGCGACAGGCTAGTGTTTAAATTTTCTGACTGTCTAAAATTTATTTTGCTAGACGTACTATAATGTGAAAGGGGATGTATTGTGCAAGTTAACTGAATGTTGTCTCTGCACAGATGCAAAATAATGTGAAAGGGGGGGGCGGGCGCACACACACACACACACACATACATATATATGTATATATATATTATATATTATATGTATATATTATATATATAATATATACATACATACATACATATATATATATATATATATAGATATATATGTAGATATATAGATATATATAGGGACTAGGGACTGTTGACTGGTTTGCTGGCTATATCTTTAACATTAGAGTTAGCCAGTCTTAGCCAGTCAACTGTGACAGTCCCATTACTTTTAACACTAGAATTAGCCAGTCAACTGCGACTGGCTAAGTTTTAAATAATCTTAGTATCTAAAATTTATTTTGTTAGACGTACTATAATGTGAAAGGGGATGTCTTATGCAAATTAACTGACTGGCTAGTGCGATACGCACTAAAAGGAAGCCTAAAAACCTTACTGTTAACCAATTGAATTAATGGTTGCTCTCCCCGGCAACCTAGCCTTTTCCAGAGACCCTGTTGCTTGCTTTAATAACTTAAGCACTTTCGGATGAACTAAAGAGCTAAGTTAAGACCGGTTGATACTTGCCCGTTTGTCCGGCACTCCGTTTGGGTGTTGGTCTGTTTGTCCAATAGTACCTAATACATAAGAGTATGACAGCTGGCATACTCTATGTATCATCAGCTTGACACATCTTCTGCACGCTAACGGCTGACTCCCCGCAAACTGGACCCCAGTGACCCCCCCCGCAAATTGGTACCCAGTCGAAACGGGGATACGCTCACTCGCTCCATGTTTATGTGCTAAGCTCGAAAACACAAGCACTACGTGCGCGAGTTTTTTGTCTGATTCGAGCTTTAAAACACAAACATAGCGAGCGAATTTCTTTGAGGGGAAGGGTCCAATTTGCAGCGGGGGTCAGCCGTTAGCGCTCAGAGGATGTGTTGCGCTTATAATACATAGAGTATGATAGCTGACATACTCTTTTATGTACTATGTACTCTTGGTTTGTCCGTATACATGTTTAAATAAACTTATCGGATTGTCTGTAAGCACAATTGAACAGAGTTCAACATTTTCTTACGGACAAACGCCCGAACGGACAGTAGATAAACCGATAAGAATAAACCGCTGTGGAACTTTCCTTTATCCAGAAAGTCTAAGAACTTCAGAATTAATATTCAAATTAGAAATTGCAGATTTCCGTAATATGCAAATTAGTTTAGTCAATATTGAAGTGAAGGAATTTTCGTCATTTTCGGTGACGTTTCATTTCATCACTTTCTTGAAATTCATCAGATTGTACATTATGGACACTGTCATGTTTTGATGTTTGCTTAAGTTAAATTAAATTATACTATACTTTGAAGTAAACTGCTTTGTTCGTATTTATTTCTCAGCTTCAAAATCTCACAACCATCTTGAACTCAGCAATCTCTTTTTCTTGTATCAAATTTTCATAGCGGTTTAATGGTTGGATGTTGAATTGGACAACCTAGAAAGCTCTTTTCCATAACTAAGTGTTGATCTCGATACCCTACGTCACTATAATTCAATTCAATATGCTGCTGCAGCGCAGCGACAATCCGCAATTATGTAATCATTATGCATGTGCATGTAGGTATGCAAATCGTTAAATGACACCTTTTAACTTGCAGAGAACATTATTACGAAGTTACAACCAATGTTCAAAAGCCTAACATCCCGGCAAGTTACTACCTACTGTTGCATTACTAGGAAGTGTCAGTTACGGCTGGGCAAGCAGTTTACCTTGAATGAAGAGAACTACTCAATATATTGTGTTTTGCAGATAGCACTCTTTGTGAGAATCCTTCGTTTCTGTTATATTTAAACTGTTTAGCAGAACTGGGGTTCATATTTGAAGTTTATGTAAACAGTAATAACTGTTACAAATCTTAATTGTTTCAGCGAAGCATTTCCTACAGGTATGGTGAATTATATTATTACTTAATTTAACGTGATCTGCTTTTTTTCTGTAAGAGACATTTCTGGGATCTCTTTAACTTTATCCCCCCCAGAACCCCAATTAAACTTTATCCCCCCCAGAATTAAAACCTGCCTAAAAGCACTAATTCAGTGTCACATTGTGTTTTATTGTATTATTTATTGTATGGCTTCATATTGGAGCCTGATGAATTAAAAAATTTAAACTTTAAAAAAAATTTTACATTTTAAATTTTAGTTTGGTAAGGGGGGACCAAGGGGAAACGAATAATTTTTTGAAAAAACATTTGCTGAAAACTTGCATACAGGGGTTTTCGGTGGCGCTGAGCACGAATCTGACATCCGTTTTTCAATTCAGCTTTTCGTTAGCTCAGTATAGATAAACTTGTAAGCTTAACATGTAAGCTTATATATACTGAGCTAACGAAACGAAATAACTTTATTCAAATTGTGTTCATCTTCTGATAAAAAGAGTACTTCTGATAGTACACATCTTCTGATAAGTACACATTGTTTCGCTTTTACACAAATTTTGATTGCTGACCCCAATTTAACTTTATCCCCCCCCCCAAACTAGTTGGGGTTGGATAAAGTTAAAGAGATCCCATTTCGGACAACTTTTTATGGTCCTGTTCAGGAAAACCCACCCCAGACCTAGATTTCGCTAAACTTGGCCAAATGGTCTGAAATTTGGCTTGGGTATGTTTTCAACCCTACTGAGTTCAAACATTGTAAAATTTTTCGATTTCGCGAAATTCGAGGTTTTTCGGATTCGTAATCTGGGGCCAAGGGGATCCGAAAATATTGTTGTTCTAAATTTCGCTGAAAAGTTGTATACAAGAGATTTCTGGGTCGCGGAACAAGAATATCAAGTCCGTTTGTCGGTTCTGCTTTTTATTTACTCAGTATAAGCTTATATTGTAAGGTTACAACGTTAGCTTATACTGAACCAACGAGAAGCTGAATAGAAGAATGTGAGACCCAGAAAAGCCTTGTATGCAACCTTTTAGTGAAATTTAGAAGAAAAATGTTTTCGGATCCCCTTGCTCCCGCCTTGCAAATCGAAAAATATAGTTTAGCGAAACCGAAAAAATTTGCAATGTTTGAACTCAGCATGTTCGAAAAGATACCCGAGCTAAACTTCAGAGCATTTGGTCAAGTTTTACAAAATCTATGCCTGCGGTGGGTTTTCCTGAAAAGATGCCGTTTACAACCCTTAGTGTAGTTCAATTCGTTCGTTTTCTTTGTAAAAATGGTCGTGTTTCTGCAAAAAACACATTTTATGAAAGCAGCCTACGGGATAGCAATAATTGGAAGATGATCATGGGTCGGATAATTTGCACCAGTGAGAGCTTCAAATCTACACCTTTAGTTTAATTTTATGGGTTGCAATTTGCATAGCTGTGTAAGTAGCTGCAGAAAGAATAAGGTTTCGACACCGAAATAAGAAAATTGGCTATATCTCACGATAGGAATACCCTAGAACGTAAAATAATAGTCCACATAGTAATGACTATGCAGTTGCTTGCAAACATTTAGAAATTGCCCAAAGGGAATCACCACCTTAAGCACGACAAATTAAAAATCGAAAGATATTAATTCCAACCTTTCTTTTTTGAAAAAACAGACACTAACATTTTTTCTGACTCGCACTACAATTCCCATTCAGAGGAAAAGAATCGTGGCAGCTGTTTGAGCGTAATTTACATTCTGAACAAATCAGTTATATGCAAACGTTCCTAGGTTTGCATGTCCTCG
Source organism: Trissonchulus latispiculum (assembly GCA_030248195.1). Taxonomy (NCBI): domain Eukaryota; kingdom Metazoa; phylum Nematoda; class Enoplea; order Enoplida; family Ironidae; genus Trissonchulus; species Trissonchulus latispiculum. Next base: position 43,799 of record JASAND010028958.1, on the reverse strand, counting down.
CCCAGAAAAGTCTAATCCACGATTAATCCACGAGAACTTTTACTGTGACTATCCAACACTAACAATTTGTAACTCCTCACTAGTACCATACAGCTTTGGTCTTCAGAGCATTCTTCGATTCCCTAAAATTTGTGAGCTAAGCTGTGAATATTAATATTTCACCTCAAAGCACCCCCCCCTTTTTTAAAATACTGTCAAATTTTGACAGCTTCAGTAGTCGTCGGCACGTCGGCCTGTCAATTATTGCCCACATTTGTACTCATGTTGGCATATTATTTCTCGTTTTCAGCCTTCATGTGACCCTTAAAGCAGAATCAGCAAAATATTCAATCTTATCAGCATTGAACCAGAGTATTACTATCACAGTTTGATTTCAGGCATCTTTCAGCGTAGTTGGAATATTTCGTCTTGTTTTTAAAAGCATGTGGGGCAATATTATATGTGAAATGATAAATATGTGGCATTGACCAAAAACCCTTGCTTACGGGAGGTCCATCATAAAAGACATTTAGTTGATTTAGGATTTCGCTCATATTGACACACAAATTTAGCCACATATGTCGTTCACATCAAGTTTAATTTTGAGTTATTTCATTCAGTTGTCGGTAGGTTACGAGTCATCAACGTATGGTATGGGCAGTGTGAGTCTTTTAAATTAAAAATTTTAAACAGCAGATAAAGAAGTTCACAAGGTCACCTTAGAGCAGGGAAGAATTTTAAAAGGATAGAAGTGGTCACTATTAACTAAGGAAAAATCAATAAAGCTAGAGATGGACAACCCTTAGCAAAACAATAACACACGCCGTAAAAAATAAACTAGACTGAAAAGATTGCAACAATCCAGAGAGGCATCTCCCAAACCAGCCAATACTATTAAACGAATGACGTCACGAAGAATTTTGATTGGCTAATTGATTCAGACAGACTCATGCCTGTTTTGCTGTCTTATTTCGAAAGCAGAGAGAGAAATTTTACTATTTTCGCAGTGTGGCTGGGAGGACTGACAAAACTAGGGTTAATTTCAACATAGGAAGACTGACAATTTCAATATAATTTTCAACAAGTTACCCCTTAAAAGGGGAATAATACCGCCGTAGAGTTTGGGATTTATGTGTTCCACGTTTTGTTTGTTTTCGTCATACTATTCTAGTGTACGGTGACGTTAGCTTTTGACTAGTTTCAACTCCCCGACATTTACCGTTTCTGAGATAAAAGAATGGGAGTATTTTATTGCCATTTGCCAATTCAATTGTGAAACTTAAATTATACCGGAAGAATGATTCGATCTGTGTCCAGAACAGTGCCAAGCGGACACCCTAGCCACTACACTACTCTGACTATAGCGATTTTATCAAGTAAACCGCGAGAAAAAGTTATCATTTATCTATATATGTTTATTTTAAACAATTTATTTTATCTAAATTCTGAAGCAAAGCAAACACTAATGAAATAAATAAAGTGCAAGCGCAAAATCAGTCTTAGCACACGAAAATTGTAACATCAGTTTTAGCTATTTATTGATCTGTTAAACCTCTGCCAATCAAGTGACAAGCAAATAACGCCCGATCTTCGGTAATATGAGAAAAGGCAGAGAGTGATCGTGTGCAAAACTATTTACAGGGCGTTGAAAATTAACTAAATTGACTGTAATGATGCTCTAAAAATTGCAAAATCGTAGAAAAATTGTTGGGCAAGAAAAACCTGCGTAACAGGGACATGTGTTGAAGATAGGACGGAAACCCTCCGCGCCAGCAAATTACATGCAAAACATGTGAATTCAGATGGGTCAACCCATTACAAGTATAATAGTTATAATTATAAAAATTTCACACAACATAATTCAATCGTAAAAAAATATTTCAACATTAACGGAGGGCTACGAACGAGTTGGCACGACAACGTCGGAGAGAGCTACTTTTTCGTCCAACGTTACTCAACAAATCAAACTAGAAAAGTACCTACCGGGCACTAATATATCTCATACACACGGTAGGACGTCTAGTAGGACGTCAAAGTACAAATTTTGGTGCGAAAATGGGTTTTTTCAAAAAGCTGTTTTCAGATCTGGTGGATTAAGGTTTTACCGATTCTAAAACTTTTTCCGTGAAAGTTCGGTGTTACCAGTACTAAATATTAAAAATATTCTAGCTTCTCCAGCAATAATAGGACAAAGTCTGAAATTTGGCAAAAAGTCGCGAGGTGTCCGTGTACCGTTTTCGATCTAATAAAATTGACAACCCCTAGCCTTCCCCAGCTTTTGACTAGTCTCTAATAGCTGGTTGTGGCTGAGTTCCGAGGGTTTTGGTTTTCCGGTTATTGGCTAGCTCAGTTTAGTTAAGAAATGCCCTATAATCTTAGGTCTGGAAAACCAAATACGCGCTGTAAAAATAGGGTCGAAAAATTTTGGCTACGATTTTGCCGAAAAAGGGTTTAGAGGGGTTCTTTCACCTGCGGAATCAGAATATAAAATTAGTTTTTCGATGTGACACTTCCTTCGTTCAGTATGCTTAGAATTGCTACAGAATTTGTCTTGGAGTTTTTTGGAGCGATCTTCACCCATACTTCGAGAAAGCAACCTATCATTGCCGAACACTGGATCGAGGCTTAGTGACCTAATTTCCTGCACATCACAGCGCAATCACTGGCTTACAATGCGCAAAGTTTCAGACGATTCTGCCAAAGCGTTTTGCAGTAACACCTTCGAAAAGCCACCAAATAACAGCGACAACTTCGATAACGTAATCGTGCATTGTGAACGCAGGGATTAACGAAGCCACGTAATCTTCACACACATTGAGATAGATACTTGGAGTATTAATTGGAGAAAACTTGTTCCTATTTGAGTTACCACAGCTCCTAATACCTTAGGTCACCTCCATTCGTATGGACCTACTAAGCACAATTTGTCGGACTTTGATGGTATTGCACGGAAAAGTATACTCTTATTCAAGAATTATTTACACGGTATCAAAGCACAGTATTTCAGGACTATTTCAGCATAATTTGGGCACTGTACCTTGCACACAGCGTTCAGGGCACAGCGAAGTTTGTATGCCTGTCATGTCCAGTTTTGGACCGACAACATCAACTTGCGCAGGCTCCACCATACGCTCTGCTACGTAGAATTCTTTCAAACTTTAAACTAATTTGCGCCAAACCTAACACTATTATATATGTGGCAAAAGCTCGCTAGCTTTTCCAACATCGAACTTTTAGTGAAATTCGTAGCCCCTCACCCCTTAATTTCACTCAAGAATAAATCCAACCCACACACATATTATCTCTCAGAGGACAGACGCAACGTAGCCTCATTACAACAGTTTGAAAGCATTACACGACGTATTTTTCGCAAAAATTTACTGACTTTCTTGCAAGATTCCAACCAATAGAGAGACGTTTTATCAAACTTTCAATAAGTTTAACACGCAACTATATCAATGTCCAGGATGACTAGCTTCCAAGCTAACTAGCCAGCCTTAGCGGGAACAGGTCATTTTTGTCAAGTTACAACAGATCATTTCCGTGTACTGATTTTTTTGCTTAGTCCCAGCTAAGCTTGGTTCCACGGAATCTCGCTATAATAGTGTACTCAAAATCTTTTAATATCCGCTCATGCACATGTTTGCCTCTTTAGCCAATTCCTTTAGCACTTTGTTAGATTTATTTAGTTCTTGGCGAGATCTGCCCAGGTCGACTGGAACATAAGTCTCCTCCAGGTTCGTCGTTTCCATACGCGCACAGTTTCCACCCGTAAAGTTTGGTTGCCCATACTCTTCCAACTTTACAGTTCCGTTAATTGTTTTGCTTTCGTAAGACTTACTATCTCGAACTAAAATGTTCCTATTTGTTTCTCTTTATAATTCTCGTTGTATTGAAAATTCTCAATTCTGTCCGTAACTCTCTCAGGAATCTCCCCTTCTGTAATTTTTATAGTAACTCCGGTCTCACTTTTAGGACTTTCGTTTTTTGTAGTTTAGGGTATTTGTTTAGAATTTATATTCGGTAGCCAAGGCTTTTTATTAAGTGGACTGGTATTGGGTAGGCTTGTTGTTTAAGTGTGTAATTTTCAGCAAATTTTCAGGTTTGTCTTTTACGCATTTGCTCTGTCATCCTTTTTTAACCCCTTCAATTGGACACAGATAGGCTTGTTTTGACGAGATACGCTCAGGTCGACTGGAACTACATATCCTCCCTCTAAGGGCCTTTTCGAGAATGGATTAAACGAGTTAAAATTAACTCGCATCGTTTTCGCGAGTGGGTTAAAAGAGTCAAATTTAACTCGCCGAGTTAAGCAGGGTTAAAATTTTTAACCCTTCGGTCATTCGCGAAAAGAGTTAAAAATTAACTCTTTTAACTCTACTCTTTTCGGGAATGACACGAGGAGTTAAAAACCTGCAGAGTTAAATTTAACTCTACCCTTTTCATAAAGGGGTTAAGTTTAACTCGTTTAACTCGCTCACGACATTTTACATTGAATTTTAACCTGTGTCTCAGCACGCGGGTTAAACGAGTTAAAATCTTCTATCTTTTACATTGTTATTGCCAGCTTTTGCGCGCGTAATAAAGCTTTAAATATGACAATGTAATCCAACCAATGAAAGCGCAATACATAACTTCATTGGATGGTTCATAATGCATCAAAATTACTTAAGCATTTGCCAATATTCTACTGTTTACGCTAAAGCAACGAAATAGGCTACTTAATAAAATAAAAATAGATGAAACAAAATGTTTTAAACATGCTGCATTGTTACAAATAATTAAATAAAATTAATTAAATTAAAATAATTAATTATTATTATAAATAAGCTCTAAATTATTTTTGTAAGTTTTTGTAACTCCACGTTATGAATGCAAATTTGAAGTATGTATGAGAGAGAGCTGCTGGCAACGTGAAACGCCGAATCAACGGGACACTACAACTAACCGAAAGCTTTTTTCTCAAAAATGGGTTAATTAAAGCGCTAATTTTGCCATGAAAATCACTGTAAAATTTAACAACCTTGAAATTTTAGACTTCATGAAAGGACATCTAGACCATTGTTACGCGAACTTAGCTGCAACTGGTAATGCTCATAAGAATTACAGAACAGGATCAATTGCCATCCCAACTGTGATTCTAATGGCAACCATTTCACTTCAAATTTGAAATCTCTATTGAATTTTAATAAAGAAACAATATTTTGCTGAGCCTATCTGTTTTAGTATTAAAGTTTAGTTGAAATTGACCAAAAGTGTTCATGTTTTTGGGAGGACCAAGAGAATCCGATTTTGCTGAAAATCTGTACAGATGATTTTGAGCTCTGTCGTGGTCTCAGCAAACGAACATGGTACATGTTTTTCGGCTCAACTATTCATTAGCACTTTGTTGTAGGCTATTGCAAGCTGGCAATAGATCAAAACCTGGACCGAAACACTGTCTTCAGATTAGTTTTCAGCGAACTCTGAATGTATACAACTTCTCATGAAAATCGTCAAAATCCTTGGTTGGCTCCCCATGAATTGTAGTTTTACCCATGTTGTTAACCCCTTAAAAGCTTAAACTTTAAAACTTTGCTACAGATCGGTCAATAATTTGTTGAAATGGATCCATGCTAAATTTCAGCAAAATAGATTAAAACTGCAAGTTACATACAGGGATACGCCCGGATCGCCCTAATACAGCATGACGCTGCATTGAAGATGTAATAAATGTTTATTAATGAAATGAAAATATCTTGTCTTATTTTATTTAAAATTTTCCAAACGTTGGGAAGTTTTTTAAAATTCTCAAATGGTGAAAAGTTGGACATTGCGAACGCAAAAATTATAATCCTTTTAACTCTTTTCACGTATGCAAAGAGTTAATTTTAACTCGCTCAGTTTTAACTCTTTAACTTTTTTCGCAAATGCACAGAGTTGATTTTAACTCTGCCGTTTCAACTTTGATATTTAACTCTTTGATTTTTAACCCTACACAGTTAAAAGAGCTAAAACAGGCAGAGTTAAATTTAACCCTGCGCATTCATAAAAAGGGTTAAAAGAGTTAATTTTAACTCTACTCTACTCTACTCTACCCATTCGCGAAAAAGCCCTAAGTTCGACGTTTCTAGTGAGTACAGCTTCCCACCAGTAAAGTTTGGTTAGTCGTACGTTTTTATCGTTAGAATACTCAGTTAACAGCAACAAACGTGTTCTAAATTTGCCATTTGCACATTGTCTTAAATCATATTCCTTGTCGACATAGCCGCCAGATTATAGTTAAGCATGGCCACGAATATTCGTCAAGTTTTTCTACAAACAATTTCAGAATGCGGAACACTATTCAGATTTAGATGATATTTATTTATTTATTTATTTTTCCTTCTCAAGTCCAGTGTGGGTGTATTGGGTTCTGTTTGGGACGTCCGCCACATCTATTTAATGTTGCACAGCATGCAGGACATGATTTGTCATTTTAACATCAAAGCACCAGTAGTCGCATGCAAATGCCCGACCCCAGTCTATCAACCAATCAGCCAATCAATCATTCAACGAATCCATCCCATGAAAGTCAGCTTTCCATCAATCGTCCTGGCAATCTCATCAAAACTGTGTGCTCTATAATTAGATCTCCTAAGAGCTGGCACATGAGCTCATCGTAAGCACACTCGGCTAAGAGAAAGGGTAGATCCGCCATCCATTGGTCAATGGATTGACGACGTGTTTGTTTTCTCTGTTTCAATTTGTATAGATTAGCAAATGCAAGACTTTGCATCAATTAGCACAAATCAGTATCAATTAGTTCCATGGTCAGTTCCAATGTGACATCGTCATTTTAGGAACCTGTAGACTCGTACGGCTTAGTTCAGAACCCGTTCAGAACTAAGTGTGGCCACTATGCTATAGTGCATGTGCAGGATTCAACTAAGTTAACCTCAACTTCAACATCATAAAATCGAAATTATCTCCTGCTAAAGACTGTCTGCTTGCTGAAGACCAGACGATGCTCAATTCCATTCCGACTCGAGGTCATAGAATTACCTAATCAAGCAAGATCGAAAAAAACCCACGCCCTCCGCCTTAGACTCATTTTAGAAAACGAATTAGTGGACTTGATTTGAATCCAGTTAGTATTATTACCTAAGTTAAGGGGGGGCTACGAAATACACTAAAAGTTCGATGTTGGAAAAGCTAGCTAGTTTTTCGCCACATAATAGTATTAGGTTTGGTGCAAAATAGTTTACAGTTTGAAAGAATTCCACCTAGTGTAGCGTCCTGTGGAGCCTTCGCAAGTTGGTGTTGACGGTCCGAAACTGAACATGACATGCATCCAAACTTCGCTGTGCCCTGAACGCTGTGTGCAAGGTACAGTGCCCAAATTTTGCAGAGATAGTCCTGACATATACCGCTTTGATATCGTGTAAAATAATCCTTAGACAAGTGTATGCTTTTCTGTGCGATACGATCAAAGTGCGAAAAATTGTGTGTGGTAGGTCCACACAGGTGTAGATTAACTAAGGTCTTATGAGCTGTGGTTAATCAAATGAGCCCAAATTTTCTCCAACTAATACTCCAAGTATCTATCCCACTTTGTGCAAAAATTACGAGATTTCGTTGATCCCTACGTTCGCAGTGCAAGATTACGTAATCTATATTGTCACTGTGATTTGGTGGCATTTCAAAGATGTGAGTCAATTACTCCAATGTAATCTGGCAGAATCGTCTGAAACTTTGCGCATTATAAGCCAGTGACTGTACCAAGATGTGTAGAAAGTTAGATCACTAATCCTCGCCCCAGTGTTTAGAAATGCTAGATTGCTTTCAAGAAGTAGGGGTGAAGATCGCTCCAAAAACCTGTGAGACAGTTGTAAGCGTATACTGAACGAAGGAAGCGTCATATCAAAAAACGGATTTCATATTCGGATTCGGCAGGTCAAAGAACCCCCATAAGCACCTTTTCGGCAGAATCGGAGACAAAAAAATTTTTGACCCCATTTTCACTGCTCTTAGCTAGCATTTCAGGCCTAAAAATAAAGGTTACTTCTTAACAAAAAGTGAGCTAGCACACTAACCGGAAAGCCAAAACCCTTGAAACTTAGCCACAGTTTGCCCCAATTAGAGCCTAATAACTGGTGAAAAGCTGGGGTAGGCTCGGGCCAGCCAATTTTCTTAGATCGAAAACGGCGCGCGGTCACCTCGAAACTTTTTGCCAAATTTCAAACTTTGACCTGTTATTGCTAAAGGAGGAAGCAATGCTCGAAAGTCGGAATACTTTTATTATTTAGCACCAGTAACAGATAACATCCGTGGCAAAAAGTTTCGAAATTGGTCAAACCGTTAATCCACGAGAGCTGAAAACAGCTTTTTGAAAAAACCCATTTTTCGCACCAAAATTTTCACTTTGGCGTCCTGCCAAAAACGTTGTATATGAGATATATTGTTGCCCACCCTAAACTTTTTTACTTTGATATGTTGGCTAACGTTGGGCAAAAAAGTAGCTCTCTCCGACGATGTCGTGCCAACCCCTTCGTAGCCCCCCCCCCTTAATTAGGTAATAACAGTTAACATTAGTTAGTTAGTACCATGAACTCATTGTTTATCTCATTGTAAGTATATCAGTGTTGATATATTTTTTAATAAATGAAAAATAAATAATGATATTTCTCGGAGGATCTTTTTTCTTATTAACGAGTTCGGTAAGGTAACGGTATTAATTTAGTTATGTTTCTTAACGTGTTACATTAGGCTACGGTCAAAGCTCGTTGATTGCTGACCTTGAAGAGCACCATGGCAAATTGTTCTGTATTTTTTCTAAGCTTTGTTGGATTTTCCAGCTTTTTTCTTCAGTGCACGAACAAATTTTATCCTAGGTCTGTAGAAACTTCTGACTAAAATTCCTGCCACTGTCTCCTGGGCTGAGAGTGTTACAATTGAGTTTTCTTTTGTTTCTGTTGCTTTTACACAGCAACAGTCTGCTCAAATCCTTATATGCGGTATACATTTTTTCAGGGCTTACTTATACTGCGTCATACATTTTCTGACGGCACATCATCAAACTTCTTACTTAACTCTGTGTTCTAAATTCATAACTTCAGCTTATAGCTTAGCTTACTTTAAAAATGCCATAGTCTCAAACGAAATTTGCGTGTCAAACGAGGGTTACCGAAATGATAACTTTCGTAACTGAATTCAACCAATTCAGTCAAGCAAAGGGTTTGGGAAATATTGAATATTTCAAATTTTCCGTAAATGAAATGCGAAATAACTGAATATCCTGCCTTTGAAATGTATAATCTCTGACGATTCGAAAAATATATACAGTGCTGGAGTAGTAAACTTTTAAAATATTGAACTGTTATTTTTACAGTGTTAAAATATAAGTGGCTAAAGCTTTATACAATTTTGGTCGTACTGGATGACTGTTTTAAAGTTTCCCGATATCGATAGTAAACTGTAGAAATAAATTTGATGACTAGGATTTTGTAGACTGTAGTACTCCCTAACTAGCGCAGTGCTTAATTTTATGGAAAGCAGAATATGTTAAATACGCTAACACGAACAAAGAGCAGCTAAATACACAAGATTATCACATTTGATAATGAGAAAATATAGCACGAGAAACTACACGGTGGCATTCCTCATGCGTAATAGTAAGATTATATTTGTTGCAATAGCAGTTATTCTATTTTTTCGGAGTACATTCAGCAAATATGATTTCGTTTCTACTTTAGATGCCGCCAAAGAAACTGACACTCAGAGAAATGCTATCAGAATTTCATTTCCTCTAAACCCGTCTCGCATCTGCCAGCAGTTGCCTCGGTCTAGAATTTTATCGGTAACAGTGGTTCATTCAGCTCCCAGAAACTACAAAAATCGGCAGACAATTCGAGAAACTTGGGGTGAATTTCGTGGCAGCAATGGACACTCTTTGGTTACTTTGTTTTTTCTTGGATTACCAAAAAACGAATCTCTTCAGCGGGCAATAAACCTAGAATCGGATCGATATGGTGATATTGTTCAGGCGAATTTTCTGGACGACTACAGAAATTTAAGCTTCAAAGCTGCGGCTTGGATGAAATGGGTCTCTAAGTACTGTAGGGAAGCCTCTTACGTAATTAAATCTGACGACGATATGTTTATCAACAGTGTCAAATTGGCCCGGCATTTGTCTGCCTATCAAACCAATCAGAGGGGTTTTCGAACGATTTTTTGCCTTCGTTGGATGAATATGGTAACCCAACGAAACCGGAAAAGTAGATGGTACATTTCCGTTGACGAGTATCCCCATCCAACATATACTCCTTATTGCTCTGGAAGCGTCTATATTCTAACTAGTGATCTAATACTTCCACTTTATCAGGAGTTTCTGTCCGAGAAATTTCTGTGGGTTGACGACGTTTTTGTAACCGGAGTTTTGACGAAAAATTTACACGTAAACTATCCCCAATCAGCGACCCTGTACGTTTTGGACGGGCAGAATCTGGAGGAACGGCTTGTGTTTGGAAATTCCCTTTTTGCTCACATGCCGGGCTCTATTGACGCCAGATACGCTGTTTGGAACATGCTGAAGGAAAGAAGATTAGTTGAGATTTATGAATGATTTTCTGACAAACCATGTAATTTTTGGCACTTGAAGTTGCACTCCTGGTCTACTATTAAGGGTAATACGTCAAGGCATATCCTATGTCGTTACTTGTCGTTAGCGGAATAAATATAATGTTTATAAATCTGCAAAAGACGTACTCAGTGAAGAAGTCTTCCTAATCGAATTTGCATTAAAGTCTATTTCTCAAACTTTAAGAGTAAGCCTTAAACTTAGTTTAAGAAGCCTTAAACTTCAGTTAATGACATGCGGTTTATGATTAGTGTGAATTTTAAGGACCTATGATTTTGAAAACGTTTAATTAGCTTTTTGGAAACAGAAAGAAACGATGAGTTCATATAATTTCTCAAATGCACATTCACAACTGTTGAAAACATGCACCTAAGGAAGTGTTCTACTTTGATGGGTTCTGTAGACTACAGCGCGACTTGAAAAAGTCCAGGTTGAAGCTATATTGTGTTCAATTCATTTGAAAAATAATAAGATTTCTCATTAACACCGACCAATAACTTTATGCCTAAACGTTTCATTGAAGTGAATCTTGCTGAAGAGGCGTACCTGAGTTAACCCTTAAACTGGGTTCACATGATTTTGATTCAGAATGTATTTGCTTAATGCTTTAGAACTTAACTTTCAAGTGAGTCATGGCGATTTTGCAGATGAAATCTAGCTGAGACTGAAGACTTATTCGTGGGATCTGTTCGTTTGGCGATTCCTCTTTTTTATTCCAAAAGGCAAGAGATCAGTTCAAAGATTTTTGTGAACTTTATTAATCTTCTCATATAGTCAAATATGTACTTGTGAACGTTGAATGGGGGGGTTTCCTTTAGTTAATTAACCTTTATCCGGGTCTTTGCCACTTGCCCTATTGGTGGTCTTACCATACTGAGTTCAGATATCAGAAATGTTGCCGTCTCGAGAAATTCCATTTCTTCAAATTTTTTGGATTCACAAGGAGGGAAATGGGAGATCAAGCTTTTGCTTGAGATTTTTTGCGTAGCTGCAAGTAGGCGTTTTTCAAATTGCTGAGCATAAATCTGAAGACCGTTTTCGTGTTAACTCAAATTCAGATTAGTCTAGCTAAAGTTGTAAGCATGATGGATGACAGGCAATCTTGTAGTGAGCCAACTTTGAATCGTAACACTATTTTGATATTTATCTTACAAAACCTCTACATGCAAGTTTTCAACAAAATCGCCCACAAAACTATTTGGTTCTCCTTGATTCTCATAGGAATCGAAAAACTAGAAGAAAACAGAGTTCGCAAACTCAAAATGTTTTGCGACGTTTGAGCATGGTTAGATGGTTGAATGTGCCTATACCAAATTTATTGTATTGATACCAAATTGTGCGTACCTATTCCAAATTTAAGCTTGACTGGTCAAATTTTAGGAATTTTAAACGGTAAGCACTGGGCAGGGATCAACTGGAAAGCATTCCTTATCCTTCATAAGTTCGTTTTTAATACGGTTTTTGATTTGATATGATTTGACTTGATATTGAAACTGAGCCTGACTTCTAGCTGACTGCTTTAACATTGTAAATACTGATTTTAAAATATACACTGAAACATGTGTTTGCTTTGACTTGGTCACCCATTTTCTTTGTGAGTCTATAGGAGAGAGGGTAGACTTAACGGGGCGTATCATTTATGTTGGCTAACAGAAGGAAAAGTATGTGTAGCAGTAGCACATCGTTCACTGCCATAATAACAACCCGATGAACAATAAACTATATCAACTAAAAATTTTTGAGATAAGGGAAAGAGGCAAAGTTCCATTAGCAGTCCCATTTTTGATGGGGACTCTGTCTGTTGTCTGCTACCTTCAGGCAACATTTTGACATTTTATTTGTCCTGCTATGACCTGGCATGACATAGTCATCTCAACTGTATATGGTAGAATTGCTGGGAAGGCAGTTAATCTCTTAGTCACTGAACTTTGCTTCCTTGGCCCTTCTCCACAGCTCTACTTCTATTTAACTGTTTAATTGTTAATTTAATTTATTAACTGAAATTGTATTGAACTGATTGAGGCAGCTTGAGTGTCTTGCGCTTTGACGTGAGCTTCACCTCTGGTTCCCGCTTAATTAATTGTCGGAGATTAATTGATTAATTTATCGAAAGCAACTCAAACTAAATTTAAGCATTGAGTAGGCAAATATATAACTTCTTTCTTGGTTCGAATAATCACGTTACCTGTAAATAGTTAAATTAAGGTAGACGATATAACGACTCTAATCTTGAAAACAAACCATAATTATAAGTTCCCAATAGCATAACACGAGCATCGATGTTAAAGATATCCTTTAATTTCATCATCATGACAGTTAGCTTTTAGCAAAATCTTGGGCTCGTCCGGGAGTCGAACCCGGGACCTCTCGCACCCTAAGCGAGAATCATGCCACTAGACCAACGAGCCAATGAAGAGTTGTAAAGTTTCAATTCTCTTCGCACCAAAACTTTTAGAAACTTTAAACTTTTCGTTGTTTTTAAATGCGCAGTCGTTAAACTTTCCATTGGATGTCTTACGGCTAACTCACATATACTGGAGTGTTGCGAAAGTTATTTTATTTTTAAAGGAATCTCTGCTCGCCATTAAAATAAAATTTATAGGTGTGGTTATAAAATCTTTAGTGTGGATGACTAGGTGTGTCCCCATTTTGTCAACTCCCCAGTTAGTCAACTCTTTTTCAGTTCATTCCCACTTTGACAACTCTTTAATATATAAGACATCCCCTGTTTGTCAACTTTTTTCGGATTAATTAGTTTTTCTCAGGCGAAACAGTTTCAATTTTCACAAATTTTAGTTAATTTAAACAGAAATATTATTTAAGCATTTAAATTAATGTCTACTTAAGTCTACTTAGGCGGTTTTTTGCTCATGGCTCACACACTGTTAGACTCACAAAGTGGCCTGTAAGTGGTGCTCTCCGCAGACCGTAGTCAAGAGGCAGAGAGGCGAAGATCACGGACAGAAACATCCACGAGCAAGCTACCGTACGGTTATTCCAGTCACTCCCAAGGCAGCAACATTTGGACCTCGAAAGCTGCTGCCCCCGCTTGGCAATAGCAACTAGATGGGCTGAAAACTACATATGCCTGCTCGAAAGACCTGGGCAAAATGTCGGTTGCAGAAGTAAGAGGAGGCCAGGGGCGACGAGCCTATATAGGAAAGTTGGAAATATGGTCTGTGAAGATGCTGAAAATAATGTTCGCATTTGTAAAGAATTGAAAATTTTAAATTTTAATTTTAAATATTAATTTGAAATTAAATTTATATATAGCTGACACAGGAGGACCTTTTTCACCCCCACCCCCATGTTTACTATTCCTACATTATTGTGCTGCATCAATAATTATAAAAAATAATATGCGCTATTTCTTACATAGCGAATAAGCGAATGTTTTAAACTTTAATTTAGCTTTGTGCACAGGACAGTACTGAAGTTTAATGCCGCTTCCTTGACAATGACCATGGTTGTAGTTATATCCAGAGCGCAGGAGTCTGCTAATTGCAGACTCCTCATCGTGCAATTTCCAAAACTGAAACGCAAAATAATGCAGAAGCAAGGAAATTTTGACGCGCAATTATAACAACTTTGACTGAACTACAACTACCCAAAAGCTTGAAGACGTAAATTTAATTTGCCCAAGAATCAAATTTTTGCAAAGATATTCAGAAATTGAAACAGAACATATAGCTCTGAAAGCTCATTCAGGGTTTGAACCCATCATAACCTTAAACCCTAGTTTTGCATGAAACTTAATATTAAATAATTATAAATAAATTTCAAGAACTTAGCTTTTAAGCGGCCACATCGTACGTCGTAGTTGATCGGATCCTCCCGTTTTCTGTTCATCTTGGCGGTTTTTCTTAGTCACAAGTATTCTCCGTCACACCGAAATATGAGAAAAACCACGTAAGTGAGTACTACTTTGGTTTTTCCCCAAATCGAGGTTATTAAGCAGAAATTTGTTTCTGGAAAAACCAAAACCAAAAACCAAAAACCACTTATGTCTTCTAGCTAATCAGATTTAGGCAGTATAACAACGGTTACATAATGACAGAGTACGTCCTCCCTGTCACTAGTCTTGACAAGAAATTAACAAAAAATTTCAAATGATTCCTTTGTGGTACTTTTAAACTGTTTTTCTCGAAATGTTAAAAACACGAGTTACGTGGTTTTTCCATTACACCCTCGGAATCATATTCAAGTTTTGACCTGGAAAGCATCAAATGCGTACAAATTCTAAGAAATTTAAAATTTGTAAAGTAGTGAAATATTTAATCTGAATTTAAAGTTAAATTAAAATTTAATAAAACTTTAAAATAGTGTTCTCAGAGGATGGTTTTCAAGCCAAACTGAATGACACGAAAAGAAGTTGACAAAGTGGGAATAGCATGAAAAAGAGTTGATCAACTTGGGAGGGGATGCCGTATAAAAGAGTTGACAAAGCTGGGATGAACTGAAAAAGAGTTGACTAACTGGGGACAACCCAAATTATAAGGGTTAAGGTGGTGATTCCTTTTGGTGCTTTCTGTTAGTTTACGGCACAAACCAAGTCGGAATCTTACGAAACTTTCCAAAAACACTTATTTTAACGTTCTAACACCCTCTGCGCAATCCCGGTTCAAAAATTCAACATTTGCGTTCAAGTCGGTTTTAGCCAATTTGTGACAGTTGAACAGCAGCTGCATAGTTGTAGCTACATTCATTCGAAAGATCTCATTATGCTCTACATTTTTGCTTTTTAAAGTAGCCTTCTAGCTTTTCGCTATCGTGAGATATAACCGATTTTCTTATTTTGGCATTGAAAACTTGTCATTTCTGGAGAAATCAAATAATCCATTATTTCTCGAGCTGCACATGCCGCAATATCAAACTAAGGGTATCATTTTAAAGGCCCTACAGAGGCCAATTATCTGCGACATGATCGTTATCCAATTGCTATCCTACTAGCTGTAGTTTTAAAAAATATAGTTTTTTCAAAAACACGACCAATTTTTTTCTGGGGATTGTGGAGCATTCCCTATGCAATGTGAAGGACTGCCATTTTGCAGATGCGTTCTGTACTAAATTACCCCGAGACCCTTTTTTAGTTGCCCCGATTGCGGCTTTCTAGCGAACATGGTCGCTTGCCAAAGTTTGGAAAAGTAGACAAAATCCAGGTTGCGCATACCTTTTTGCTAATTTCTCCACAACGAAGAGCGATTTCTCAATAATTAAAAAAGGGTCCCCAGCTATTTGACAGATGTATCGATTGATATAACCGACGTCTTGCGAAAAAATTTATTTCAGCCTGCAAAAAATCCGGAAAATTATTTTCCTTCTAAAATACAGTAAAATAATTTCGAAAAACCAAAATTAATTTCATTGTATTCATTAAAAAGAGAAAATTTAAAGCTACAGTTTGATATTAAGATGGGTTTCTAACTCCAAATAATGAATGAGTAATAACGTTTCAAAGTTGATGACACCAAAAGGAATCACCACCTTAAAGTTGACTACCTGGGGAGTTGACAAACTGGGGACACACCTAGTCATCCACACTAAAGATTTTATAACCACACCTATAAATTTTATTTTAATGGCGAGCAGAGATTCCTTTAAAAATAAAATAACTTTCGCAACACTCCAGTATACGTAGAGTTAGCCGTAAGACATCCAATGGAAAGGTTAACGACTGCGCATTTAAAAACAACGAAAAGTTTAAAGTTTCTAAAAGTTTCGGTGCGAAGAGAATTGAAACTTTACAACTCTTCATTGGCTCGTTGGTCTAGTGGCATGATTCTCGCTTAGGGTGCGAGAGGTCCCGGGTTCGACTCCCGGACGAGCCCAAGATTTTGCTAAAAGCTAACTGTCATGATGATGAAATTAAAGGATATCTTTAGCATCGATGCTCGTGTTATGCTATTGGGAAGTTATAATTATGGTTTGTTTTCAAGAATAGAGTCGTTATATCGTCTACTTTATACTGGGGGATTGACAATCGCGGAATACTCCGGATGAATATAATCAATGAACAAAAATTAAATCAAAAACATTTGTTTTAAATATCCGTATGCATATAAACTTAAATGGATACAGAATATAAAACGTACAGAAAATCTTTCACAATGCTGCTTTAAGCATATATCTAAGTGTTTTACTTCCTCCATGTGTAAGCTAAGGAACCTAGAAATTTTGAACACAAGATGTTTTTCAGAGGAAAATTCTTCAAACGTTCCGTAGAAAATCCAGCGTTCAGGTTTGATTTTAATTAGATTATTCTATGCAAGCTTTACCATGGGATTAGCAGGTTGAATTCATTTTTAAGGATGGTGGAAATAATTGGAATCTTGGCGCGTTTTAGGAACAGCAGGAAAATTTTTATTAATTAACAGAAATTCGATTAATTATTTTATTATAGGGAAACAGAGCATAAATACTTTTAGGTTTGCGCGAACCTTCATTTGGAAAACACCGTTGTTGACAATCGTCAGAGTTAAACTGTTTTCAACTTTTTCATTTTCCTTTCCTTAGTATTATTACTAAATCAGTAAAACATTAAATAGGTTTTATGCATTAAAAATTAAATTTACGTTTGTGTGATGCTTGCTGTTTACTGTGTACTGTTTTTGAAAGTGACTTTATTGTTAATCAAACCACTTCCATTATTTAATTACGAGAACTTCAACCTGCGTGGATTTATAACTGCGGGACTAAAATAAAGCCGAATAAAGACTTTGAAGATGCAGTCTCTTTCTCTCTCTCTGGTTCTCTTCACATTTATTATAAATTGTAGACAGGATTAGCTGGACCAGGCTAATGTTGTCCCCGGGCTCGGAAAATTTTGTGTTGGGCCCGGCCCAATACTGGAACCTGTTTTAGAGGCCGGGCCCACCGTGCCTGCCGAGCTTCCGAGCCCACCGTGCCTACCGGGCTCACCGGGCCGGCCTGACTCATCCTGCCTGCCGGGTTCAGTTTGCGAGTTTGGGACTTGTTGCGGCCCGGGCTTTGAGCCGGATTTAGTAGCGGGCCTGCAGAGTTGGACATGGACACATTTTTTCCTACCACATTTTAAAAATCTATAACAGGTTTTTATTTTGAACTTGAATTCCATCAATCCAAGAGCTGTCAGTCTAACTCAAAATAAAATGTTCAACAAGATTGCAGTTATTTGTGGAAATTCTATTTCTGAGCCGCAGATAATTGAGAAGCCACCTAAGCGTGTTACATTTCACATTAGCTCAATTAGTCTCAGGTAGTAGGATTCTTGAAACCTTCAGTAGTAGTATTCTTGCTGTTCCATAGAGGCTCACTAGTTCAGTTCTGTGTCTGTCTATCTATTATCTCTTCCTACCCTTAACATTACCTTTGTAAGTCAAGAGTATTCGCTTATTGTCATAACTAATGATGTTTACATATGGACACATTTTCTAGAAAATCATATGCTAATATCGGCTAACGAGAGCTGTACTGTTTTTGAGATATCAAATTTAAAAATTGAGCGGTGCAAACTAGAATTTAAGTTTGTCGGTTCTGCTCTGACGGGTATGCACAATGAATGCAGCACTAATTCGAATCGAGTCTTATGGCCTATTTCTTTTAAGATTAAAATGGTCGGATTAAACGGATTAGCCGGATTAAAATATTAAGTGCTATTTCTTCAATGCTGGAATAAACGGATTAAGATTAACTCGTTTAATCCGACTATTTTTAATCCGCGGTTTAAACGCGTTGATTTTAATCTTTTAATTTTAATTTTAATTTAATTTTAATTTTAATTAATAATTAAAGAAACAGCGGTTAAAATTTTTAATCCGCCAACTTTTAATCCGTTTAATCCGCGTAGCTGCACGAGGATTAAAAACTAGTTGAAAATGCAGGCGGCGGATTAAACGGATTAAAATTAATCTTTAAGGAAATAGCGATTAAGCAGGTCGGATTAATTAACTCGTTGATTTTTTTAATCCGAAGTGTGAATAAAGAAACAGGATTAGATTAAAATTTTAATCCTAAGTGCATTATAGAAATAGGATTAAATTTAATCCGTTTAACTCGTTTAACTCGCCGGATTAAATTTTAATCCGTTTAATCCGAGGTGCTATTTCTTTAATGCGGATTAATTTTAATCTAATCCGTTTAATCTTTAAAGAAATAGGGCCTTAGAGATGATATTAAGTGATAACTTTCTTGCATATGTATTTTGGCAAATTAGTACAGTGTCAGAGTGCCGCGAGGTGCGGTTATTGAAGTATAGTCGCAAACCTCATAGATTTTCGAACAACTGCGGACACGTGGCTGTAACGTAAAGTGAACAAGTTAACTTTTGCAGTGAGTATACAACACCAGAAACATAAGATACGTGGTGTAAGTTTAGCATACTGTGTATGCTAAAGCTTTAGCTTTAGCTAGTACTCAAAATTCACAATACAGTTTTTTAGTCTAACTTTCCTCATTCTAGAATTCCTTAATTTTTTCTAGTATTCGTTAATTCGGGAATTAGAATTGACACCTGGGATTAGGAAATAGGGCGATTAGGATATCCGAAATAAGGATATGTTACGATAGAATAAGTTTCAACCTCACAAAGCCCTTTTAAGTAAGTTAGCGACATACCGAGGTTACCCTATCCTATTGAAGTCAGGAACAAGAAGCAAGCAAGACTTGCTGAAAAATTAGGTCACACAACATTTCTAAAACGTATTTTAAACTTGTTATTTGCATAAAAATTGACTAAAATTAAAAAAAATGTCCGTGAATCTTATTCGGAGAATTTTGTAGCCAGTTTTTAAGATATCGCAAACCTTCTTTTAGCTTTACCTTCAAAGTGTTTAACCTTTACAGAGGTGAAAGTAATTAAATCTGCAATTTTATAGACTGTATTTAAAATAATGTTAGGCTGAAATAACGTACTGGCTGAGTGTAGATGGCTGGGTGCGAGCGCATAATCGTAATGTAAGGCTTAAATTTGTACTGGATCTCTTTAACTTTATCCCCCCACAACAAAAGTTGGTCAACTTCAACGGCTTATTGCAAGAAATCAACAAAACTTTAGAGTTGAATTTATACATCGTTGGAATGCTCGAGATGTGCTCTATTTAATGGTGTAAAGCAGTTTGCTGTAGCTTGCTGCTATAAAAAGTTAAGCTTAAAATACTACTAAAAATTCCAAAAAAACGGTAACTTTGATAGTATTTTAAGCTTAACTTTTTTAGCAGCAAGCTACAGTAAACTGTTTTACACCATTAAATAGAGCACATCTCGAGCATTCCAACGATGTATATCATGCTCTAAAATTTTGTTGACTGGAACCTAGATACAGATAAGCCCTTAAACCCCACCAAAAGCAGGCTTTCACGACAGAGATTGAGTTAAGGCAACCTAAGCTAGGAAAAACTAAGTTTCAGATTAACGTGACCGTTCCGTTGGTTTAGAGGTTTAGGTTCAGAGGTTTAAATGAGTGACACCTTGTGGTAGATATTACGACAAAGTGTGTGACTTCCTGTAACATATTAAATATTCAGTTTCTCTACCAACGTGTCAGTCAAAGCTATATTATGATTGCTGTTATTAATTGTTAAAATAAGGTTACGCTACTGGCGGAGACACTTTTGTTTGAAGCAGACAGAGAACTTTCTCCTATATATGTCGTAGCGTATAGTGATATTCCGCGTAATGACATATTGCGCTAGCGTGTAGTGTAATCACACTCTGCGCGCGCGTGCAGTGTCATTACCGTAAGCCTTTGTTGAGAAGAAATTACAAAAGATAGTTGAAGTGTTTTAAAACACATGCATATAAAGCGTGATTGTATCAACATATTGAGGTGAGGTCAAGAGTATCCAACAGGACAAAGGCATTTCATAATTTTAGAAGTGTAAGACGGGGTAACATCCTTTGCTGCTTATTCTGAACGAAATCATCTAAACAAACGTAACATAGTAAAACTTCACTAAAACTGTGTTGAATTGAAATTTGAAGCGTTGAAATTAAAATTAGGTTTGAAATTATCCTTTTCTAAAATAAACAATTTGCAAACAGAAATTTGCAATCATTTTACTTTTTAATATATAAAAGGATTTTATTCACACTGCAAAGTTATCTAAATTTCTGCGAAGTTATAAAATGTGTGGTTAAGATGAATTTCATACATAGGATCTCTTTAACCTTATCTTTGCTGCTATAAAACGTTAAGCTACAGCAAACTGCTTTAGACCATTAAATAGAGCACATCTCGAGCATTCCAACGATGTTATAAACCATGCTCTAAAATTCTGTTGATCTCTTGCATTTGAAGTTGACCAACTTTTGTTGGGGGGATAAAGTTAAAGAGATCCTATGTATGAAATTCATCTTAACCACACATTTTATTAAAACTTCGCAGAAATTTAGATGACTTTGCAGTGTGAATAAAATCCTTTTATTAAAAAGTAAAATAATTGCAAATTTCTATTTGCAAATTGTTTATTTTAGAAAATGATAATTTAAAATCTAATTTTAATTTCAACGCTTCAAATTTCAATTCAACACTTAAAAGCATGCCTTTACAGTAACGGCTGCTCAGTTTTAGTGAAGTTTTACTATGTTACGTTTGTTTAGATGATTTCGTTCAGAATAAGCAGCAAAGGATGTTACCCCGTCTTACACTTCTAAAATTATGAAATGCCTTTGTCCTGTTGGATACTCTTGACCTCACCTCAATATGTTGATACAATCACGCTTTATATGCATGTGTTTTAAAACACTTCAACTATCTTTTGTAATTTCTTCTCAACAAAGGCTTACGGTAATGACACTGCACGCGCGCGCAGAGTGTGATTACACTACACGCTAGCGCAATATGTCATTACGCGGAATATCACTATACGCTACGACATATATAGGAGAAAGTTCTCTGTCTGCTTCAAACAAAAGTGTCTCCGCCAGTAGCGTAACCTTATTTTAACAATTAATAACAGCAATCATAATATAGCTTTGACTGACACGTTGGTAGAGAAACTGAATATTTAATATGTTACAGGAAGTCACACACTTTGTCGTAATATCTACCACAAGGTGTCACTCATTTAAACCTCTGAACCTAAACCTCTAAACCAACGGAACGGTCACGTTAATCTGAAACTTAGTTTTTCCTAGCTTAGGTTGCCTTAACTCAATCTCTGTCGTGAAAGCCTGCTTTTGGTGGGGTTTAAGGGCTTATCTGTATCTAGGTTCCAGTTCCTGATTTGCAGATTCTTCGGAATCCACATGCTGCGGAAAACTTTTCAAGTGGCAGATGTTGCAGTGACATTTGTTTCGGCTCTTTACATGGAGCCAATTTGTCAATTTGCCCAGTTTTGTGTAAAAAGTAGGAAAACCTCGACATAGTCCAAGATTCTAGTCACGTTCCGTTATTCAGACATTTGTTCGTTTGAGTTGTTATGGCAGAGCTGTTCTCTGTAACTATCAATCATATTAAACGTGAATGATGTGTTAGTTATATATAAAGTGATTTTCGAACCAAGACTCAGCTGCTCAGTAGTCAGCAGCGCACAAATGCATAACTCCTTATATTGTTCTCCAGTTCCCCTGGACAAGGTGTATTGGAAGCAGGAATAGGAAAGATTGATAAGCCTGATTAGTGAGTTCAGCCTGATGGCTCTGTGGTGTACCTAAGTGGTAGCATGTTTGACTGGTACAAAGGCTAAGTGGCTAAGGACATGTGAGCATTGTTAAACTCAAATAACTAAATATATACTGTAAAGTCAGTTTTTACTGTGCTCAAACAGAAGCGAGGGCAAAACTAAAACTAAACTCTGTTAACCTTCAGTCGTTGTTACATCCTAAGCTTTCACTTATAATAAAGTGACTAGCATGGTAGTATTATTTCTGCTCAACGCAAGAGCACTTTCACATCCACTAATCAATGATCACACAACTACATACACTACACGCAGATATGCAACGCACTTTGCAATGCACTCTTTTTATTCCGCCAGAGCGGAATACCTAATATGGGAATGTCCTATGTTTTTTGTGTAATCGTGTATTGGGTCTTGAAAATAGCTTATCTTTACCACGTGTCTAGCTATACACCATTTTTTGCTTTCGCTTTATGCAAATTAGGTCAAATGTCAAATCGAAGCTCATTTAACTAAACGATTCAGTTCAGTCCTTCCAGCTTGAAGCGTACAACAGTGTTAGATGGTGCGGAGCGGAATGTTTAGTGTGCCCGTGCCGATATAACTACGAATTTCTTGATCTTGGCCCGGCCCGTCGAGTTTTTTGGACCCCACGGTAATTGAATATGAGTGCAGATTAAAGTACTGAAAATTAATTAAGGTTCTTTTTTAAAACACTTCTCAAATTCATGGGTTAGTATTCCGCATCCGCAAATGCAAACAATAAGGCAAAGAGGTCAGTCTCCTCCGGATTTGATTCGGAAAAGATTTTTGCAGAACCGAAGGAGATCATTAATAAATGCTTCAGGTTTCAGATAAAAGTTCTCGAGTAGTCTGTTTTCAATGACAACCAACCTCTTTTGTATTAAAAATTATGTGTAAATGTATCTGCGGATAATAATGGTGATTTATTCAGACAACTAACGCAAGTTATTGAAGCTGGAAGAGAAACTTCATAGATTTAGTTTTTCAAAGATTTCTCGAGTAGGTCTTTAGCAGGTCGAAACTGACCAGAGAACTTGACTCGACAACTCGAGAACTTTTTATGAAATTGACCCCATGAAAGCTCAGCGCACGATAATGCCTGACAGACGCAAAACCAAGCAAAACAGGGGCGGGCTCCAGTACTTTTCAACCCGGAAACGTTTTGAAAGTTTTTTGAACGTTTTTTCCACTACTTTTCCACCCGAAACATTTTGACAAGGATGAAGTAAAGGGATGCCCATTTTGTGAGTTTTACAACAAGTTTTGCAATCATGAAAATTTAAAAATGTCGGAGTTCTGAAATTTGTGTATTTTCATGAAACCGCTGTAGGAGTAAGAATATGCAGCTGAACCATATATTAGACGATGTAAACAGACTTATGATTGCACAAAATTTTAACATTTAGAGTGAATCAAACTACGAAATTTCGTATTTTTCAGATTGAGAAAATCTCCGGTTCCAGACAATTCAAAAAATATATGCATTGTTGCGGTTTACTCCAAAGGTCTGCTAAATGGTGAAGCTTTGCTTTGAGACCTGTGTTTGAAGACGTATTGTTTCTTGTTGCCCGCCCACTGCCAAACTCTCAGTTCGAGCAACTAATTACAGTTAAAGTAACCTATAGAGAATGAATTTTTCAAGGCATTGCTTCTCTCGACCGATCTTCATGATTTGATGCTATGTAAAAGTACCGATACATAAAAATTGAAGTATATATATAAATGTTTTTTCAAAGGGAAACATTACATTATATATTGTTTGTGCATTAAAGAATGTTACGCTTTTACTATCTATGTATCCACTTTTGTGATAAGTAATTGTGATAGCAAGAGGCTTGCACGGGCCAGCAAGTGTAAGGCTACGGCCAGTCCAGTTGATTTTCTTTTAGTGCGTATCGCACTAGCCAGTCAGTTACTGTGCATAACACATTTCTTTCTACATTATAGTACGTCGAGCAATAGCGTGTCAGTTAATTTGCATAACACATCCCCTTTTACATTATAGTGCGTCTAGCAAAATAAATTTTGTACACAAAGATTATTGAAAAATTAGCCAGTTGCAGTTGACTGGCTAAATCTAGTGTTAAAAATAATGGGACTATCAAAGTTGACTGGCTTAGACTGGCTAACTCTAATGTTAAAGATATAGCCAGCAAACCAGTCAACAGTCCCTAGTCCCTATGTATGTATGTAAATATATATATATATATATATATATATATATATATATATGCGTGTGTGTATATATATGCATATATATGTATATATATATACATATAAATAAATAAATATATATATATGTGTGTGCGCGCCCGCCCCCACCTTTCACATTTATGATTGCACCTGTGCAGAGACAACATTCAGTTAAACTGTAATACATCCCCTTTCACATTATAGTATGTCTAGCAATATAAATTTTGTACACAAACATTATATAAAAATTAGCCAGTCGCAGCTGACTGGCTAATTCTAGTGTTAAAATAATGGGACTATCAAAATTGACTGGCTAAGACTGGCTAACTCTAATGTTAAAGATATAGCCAGCAAACCAGTCAACAGTCCCTAGTCCCTATGTATGTATGTAAATATATATATATATATATATATATATACACATATATATATGCGTGTGTATATATATGCATATATATGTGTATATATACATATAAATAAATAAATATATATATATGTGTGTGCGCGCCCGCCCCCACCTTTCACATTTATGATTGCACCTGTGCAGAGACAACATTCAGTTAAACTGTAATACATCCCCTTTCACATTATAGTATGTCTAGCAATACAAATTTTGTACACAAACATTATATAAAAATTAGCCAGTCGCAGTTGACTGGCTAATTCTAGTGTTAAAATAATGGGGCTATCAAAATTGACTGGCTAAGACTGGCTAACTCTAATGTTAAAGATATAGCCAGCAAACCAGTCAACAGTCCCTAGTCCCTATGTATGTATGTAAATATATATATATATATATATATATATATATATATATATATATATATATACATATATATATATATATATATGCGTGTGTATATATATGCATATATATGTATATATATATATATACATATAAATAAATAAATAAATAAATATATATATGTGTGTGTGCGCTAACTCTAATGTTAAAGATATAGCCAGCAAACCAGTCAACAGTCCCTTAGTCCCTATGGCGTATTCTGGGTTGTCCTACATCTGGATTGTCCTACACAATCTGATTGGCTGAGGTAGTAGCCAATAAGAATATACAATTAGACAAGTAAATGTCACTGTGAAGGGTCAACTTGTTTAGTTTGGTCAGTGTAATACAGAGAGAAGTTGACTTGAAAATGAATTTTGAGGAAATTTCTCTGTCTTCACGTGGAAAGGTTTTATTGTAAACAACTATATCTTTATCAAAAATTCTGAACGAAATGGAAATTTGTATTCGCAATGCAAAAACAAGAGGACCTGTTCTGCCCGTGCTACTATCTCTCCTGGAAATCCTGCTCGAGTGACTGGAGCTCACAACCACGACCCCCTGATCTCACGAAAAATAACTTTTTGAGAAGACTAAAGGTAAGAAACTAAATCTTTTCACAGTGACATTTATAAGTTTAAATTGCTTTAAATTACAGACATTTGAAACTAAAATAGGCTACCGGGATACAACGTGCATATCTATTTCAATTAATTTAAGGACTAAGCTGCTGTATGTACATTTAAATATACGAAGTGGTATTAATTTTAACTTAAAATTTGAAATTTAGGTTTAGATTTAAAAACTAAATTTATGGATGGGCATGCTAAAAATTGGAAGCACTATGACTGTTTATTTCAAAAATTAATTTTCCAATTTTAAAGCGTCTTTCTCATGTAAATTTGTAATTTCACAGATGGAAACTAAAAACCCTTCCAACATCGGGACACCTGTGACTCGACTCTACGAATCGGTGCGGCAAGAAGGTAAAAGAGGAACGAAGACAGAAGAAAAGAAGGAGAGAGACTGCGTTCAAAAAAAAACACGAGCAGACGATAGCGAGGCCGCAAACCCCACAAGCCCAACTCCCAATCATTTCAGGGATTAGATGATTTGCTGACCTCTTCAGATGGATCCTACATTCTCCTAGCCGACAGCGGAGGAAATGATCCAAACAGAATCTTGATGTTCGGATCAGACAGGAACCTTCGTTATCTCGGAGCCGCCACCCGATGGCACATGGATGGCACCTTCTGGACTGTCCCGGCCCTCTTCACCCAGTTGTTCACGATTCATGCTGAAGTTCTGGGTCAGTCCTTTCCTTTAGTTTTGTTCCTTCTTCCTGATAAGTCCACGGATACCTACAACAGAGCATTCCAGCTGTTGCTTGATCAAATGAATCAAAGAAATGCTCCAGTTATCGCCCTCCGAAGAATTGTTTCTGATTTTGAACTGTTCTTGGCAAATGCGATTCGAAATTCTTTCCCTGGCGCCCTTCACCAAGGTTGTTTTTTCCACTTCGCCCAGGCTGTGTACCGGAGTGGTTTCTTTGGGTTACAGTGAACGCTATAAAACGGACGTGCTATTCAAACAACGAATAAAAATGCTCATTGCCACAGCCTTGGTCCCAGTCCCTATGAGAGGTCCCCTTTTCCAACAACTCCGTAACCTGTTTTCCAATGACGGCGGATTGATGGAAATTTTGGATCAATATTTCATGAATACGTGGGTTCATGGGCAATTTCCAATGACCTTGTGGGACTTCTACGCAGTTGAATGCAGAACAAACAATGTTGTTGAAGCCTGGCATTCTCGCTTCAACAAAATTGTCAGCATTCATCAAGCGTCTTTTTTCAAATTTTTGGGGATCCTGAAGGCAGAATGCAACCATATCTTTGCCAAAATTTCTGGGCGAATTGCAGGCCATCCAATTCCGCCCAAAAATAAAACTTATATTGACTTGAACACTAGAATTAGGGCTATTGAGGCCGAAATTTATATTCGGGCTCCTCTAAATTATGTGTCTGCTATGAGTCACTGTGCCCCAAATATGGCAGCTTAGTATTTTCTCTGATCAAAACTTTGTTTTAATAAGTTTGCATTTCATTTTATTGTCTGATTTGATTGATTGATTGATTTAATTTTGTACTTGTTTTGCTTTTTCTGTGTGTAAAATTTGCAAAAAATAACTATGATAAATTGCTTTGATGCTATTTGATTCTACAGAATTTGTATATTTGAAAACGTTTTCTCAGTTTGAAGTGATGGAAATTAAGTGTCCTCTTTGTATTAAATATTGTCAGTGACGTGTTTATTTTGCCTTGCTAGAAGGCGGGCACAGTGAAGGCGTGAATTTAGAAATGGCCTATGAGCGAGTGTAGGACAATCCAGATGTAGGACAACCCAGAATAGACCGTCCCTATATCTATGTATATATATAGATATATATGTATATGTATATATCTATATGTATAGTTACATGTATATATATGTATGTATGTATATATATATATATATATAATATATACATGTATATATATATATATACTTAAACACGTGTAAAAGCTAGCTACCCGTTTTAGAATGTACATCTATGCTGACCACGTCTTGCGTACGCACTAAAAGGCGACCGTCCAGTTCGACCCAGCGCGTCGAAATTTACAGGCTGCGGGCCACAATGCAGGCAGTTTATATACATCATCAAACAAATTTGGACCAAGGAAAACCACAAACACGTTGAAGGGACATGCGACATTAAAACTAAAACTTAATTCCAACAGTTCTCTGCCGAGGAATCATGCCCTTTTTGGGCACTACTTGTTTTGATTTACCTTGATGCTATTATGCTGCATAACATTACGCTACAACTAATTAAGTATACTTTATAGCACACCTTAGCGTGCATTCACTGATTTATACGCACGCCGTGTGGGAAGCTCCGAGTGCCACGCACGAGGGCTTCCCATACGACGTACGCAGTAGAAATTAGTGAACAACGCTAAGGTGTGTTGCAAAGTACTTATACAACGATTCAACCTCTCCTTAATTCATGAAACCTTACTCATTTATGTTGCAGCTGACAGCTAAGTTTAGACAAATTTCAACATGAAGTGGCAGCAACATTATTGCTTGCCATGGCTGGGAGGCCTACTTTTTGGTGTGCAGCAGAGCTGTCTAGGTTGGAGCTCTGCTGTACACACTGCTGTAGAATGCAGGCAGCTGTATGCTACAGCAATTTAGATTAGGGACCGGCTTCCCAGCGTGCAGCGTGCGTATAACTCACTTATACGGACCACTTATACGCACGCTGCACTGTGCATTATCTGATGTCTTTACATAGGAAAAGTGCAAAAGGGTTGTATAAAGACATAAATGGCACCTGGCAGAGCTCGACCAAGTCGTCTTCTGCTTAACGCTCAAGCACTGCACGAACACAGCCACAAGAAGAGTGCTTCTGTGGAAAGTTGAAACCTGAATTCGAATCTTATGTCTTATGTGAATCTTAGGGTTCAGGGTATGCAACATAAATTTTACATAATAAGCAGAATTCAACTTGAAAATGTTTAATTTCTAAATCATCGGTCTTGTTTATTATCAAAATTTTAGGCAATTCTCCAAAAGTAGTACTAAAAAGTAGTAAAATGTAGTTGGTCAACATACGTAAATCATTTTCATATCGGAATGGCACAACCCTGATACTTAGACGAAAGTTATTAAATCTGTTAGACCTAAACTTCGCCTGAACTCAAATATTTGAATGAACAGCTGATTGATATTTAACATTTTTGCTCGCCCACAGGGTTCTACACTATCTTTCAATTTATAGGCTATAAATTTGTTCACCGAACCCCACAGTAGACTAATATCTGTTCGTGTTGTCGCATTGCTGCAAGGAGTTTGCGAAGCTTTCAATTAAAAGTGAGCTTTTGATCCTAAAAAGCTTTCCTTTTGCTGCCATTTAAGCGTCCAAGTAGACCGGGTTCCTTAAGACTAGGCTAATGCTTAATGGTTAGTTGAAGGTTCCAAATTCTGTATAAAGTACTTAGCAGGAAGCCTTCTCTACTGTTCCTCCTATTATCTTTTCTTTTTATTTGTTTTCATCCAAAGTCCCACTCTTTTCCGCTAAAAATATTGATGTTGCAAACTAGTACGCTCTGGGTGGGAAATTTGACCGTATTTGCAGGTTTCCATTTGTTAAAGTGTCAAGGGGACGCACACCTCTAGTCAAGCCAATAATTTTTAACGGTTCACTTGGTCTTTAGTTGGTTCAGTCAAATTACACTTAAGTTGGCTATTAGGTTACTCTGGTTAATTTGTTGTAGGTGGAAAGCCAGGTTAGGTGGAAGGTTCAAGAGAGAGCTTAGTCTTTGTCTTTCTCTTAGGAGGATTGTGTTCTGTATTACTGAACCCCTGGTTTGCTAAGACGATCTAGGCTGAATTTTAAATAATATATATAAGCACTACTACTACTACTGCTTTCACTAGATCCGGGTTAAATTAACATAATTAATAGATCCTAATTAGTTAATTAATTTGGGTTTTGGCACGAACAACGTTGCCTTTGAACTGTAACGTTGACGGAAGTAAAAGTAACTGGTGGTACTGATGAAATATGCTGGCAAAAACGGTCGTGGTTGTTGTTTACTAAAACTTTACTTTTACCAAAAGTTTACCACCAACCAAATAAATTGCAAGTTGCCAATCTAAACCAAATTACTTGCGCTACAAAAGCTTGGACTAAGTCTGAAACAATCTCAATTTACTTTGGCAAAAAGTCGACATACATGTAATTTTAAAAATTCTTATTCATTTCAGGACTCACTCAACGTAACACTTTGATTTGATATGGAATTCCTAAATCAGCCCTAACTGTGGTTTGGTTACTCAGGAATGAAAATTCACTTTGCATTTATGTTTTTTCTAATCATACTAACTCTGTCCGCTGGCGAAACTGGTGACATAAAAAATCTAATTCACAAAATGCAGTCCAATCTTGGTTCTGAGGGTCAGTGTGTCAACTTCGACGACATACTGACCCATGCCGATCCCGGTTGGCGAAAACCCCCCACCCGACCGGTTGTGGTCAGCACCCGGGTCATTTTGGAAAAGGTAAAGGACGTCTCCGAAGAACGGGGTGGGGCGGAACTCTGTCTCTATGTGGAGGGAGAATGGACTGACCATCGTCCACTCTTACGCTTAAATCAGGCCGGTCAGCGGCCGTGCCATATCGCAGGGACCATTGCGGATACGTCCCTTTGTGAGGCGATTTGGACGCCACAGTTTTTCTTTCCTTCTGTCCACAGAATTAAACTGGAAAAGACGCCGTATCCTAACATTGAGATGACGATGCGATTGGACGGATTGATTACGTATAGAATGAAATACTGCCTACTGACTCCGTGCTATATGGATCTTAGGTAGATTTGGTTTCAGTAAAGTAATACATTAGACACAAGTCTAGTTTCATTATATGCAGTATTGCACCTAAGTATCCCAACTATCCCATAATTAAGTCAATACAAAGCATGTCGAATCGAAACGCATTTGGATACTTTTCTGTCGTTAGTACAAGTAATCACAATTCTGTAATTACAGTACGTTCTGTGAGAAATGTTTTAATTTAAATTAAATCCAAAGATCCAGTTTTAGTTTTGGACGAACAAGTACATATTATTTAGTACAATTCTATTCCATCAGTTAACAGCTTGAGGTTGGACAATTTTGGTACCTAAGATGAGTTGCAATCCTTCTTTATTGTAGGGATTTTCCCATGGATAAAGCTGACTGTACGATGGCTGTGTATGATTTATCTCGGGACGCAAGGCGGGTACAATATACTTGGGCTTCTACAGATCCATTACAAAAGATTTGGCCTTTGAAAACTGCTCAGCATTCCTTGCTCTTTAATACAACTTTTCAAGTCAGCTCTCAAGAGGTGGGGTACCCATAAAATGTCAAGTAAATGGTCTGAAAGCACAGAACGTTTCCATTCAACTGCATAGTACTAAAATAATTACTTAAGTGCAAATGTAAAAAATTAAATTATATGAATTTAGTTATTGAAAAAATTTAAATAATTTTATTTCTTCTTTTTTCAGACAAACGGCAGCGTACCAGCCACCACCCTTTACGTAAAATTAGTGTTCAAGCGATTGAACGGATGGTATCTGCTTCAAGCTTATACTCCATCTTATCTGATTATCCTAATTTCCTGGCTCTACAATACAATGGGACTGGAGACAAGAACTTCCAGATTACAACTGCGGGCATCCCTTCTACTCGCACTGATGCTACTTTTTTCTAATATTCATCGACAAATTCCCAGGGTCGGCTATGTTAAAGCTTTGGATGTGTGGTTATTAATGGTTTTAGGTATGAAATTTGTGACCTAGTTAGTACTGTGAATTAGTATTAATACTGACTTATTAGAATTGGTAAAACTTAACATGAAATTTGCGGAGAAAAGTGTTTGCCACTTCATGATCTAGAGTTTCCTAAAGATGCAAACTGAACATCCACAATCAGTGGAAAGACGTCTGCTGGTCGAGTCGAAGTACCAATCCGTTAGGTTACGTAATTATGTAGGTGTGACCTAGTGGTACCCTTCTATTTATAATAACCGATTGTGGACTCTTGCTAAATCCAGTGCAGTGGAAGTCAGTTGATTCTTCGTCCTGCACCACGGTCGGATTTTACAGACGTTTCTTCGTTTTTCCATAAAACAGACAGCAATGTTAATGCATAGCAGAGATGAAACCGGGTCACCATTTGCTGACCCGGTGACCCGGTGACCCGGTCGACCCCTGACCCGGTGACCCGGTGACCCGGTGACCCGGTATTTTTGAAAATTCAGGTTTAAGCTTGGAAAAATTATAAATACTTATTTTGGGGCGCGGTGACTGTTTTTTTATTCTTTTGGACACTTTTGGCGTCTAAAATAAGAAGTTGTGAAAGATTTTTGTTTTCCTTAAGGTAACATTGGAAAGTAAATATTGTTAATAAGCCGGAAAAAATCAAAACTGATTTGCACGACTTCTCACTCAATGTGAAGTAAATTACATAACTTTTTGAATCAAACAAATTGGAACAAAATACTTTACCAAAGTCATCACATCATCTAATTTTAATCATAGAGCTTAACGTAAGCACCTTTGTGTTTTATTACTATATACTTTAGTAAAATATTTTATTTAGTTGTATGGTTGAAGGTTTCACTCAGCGGACATTCTTTGGAATTAGTCTTGCTCATGGCTAGGATTCAGATTAATATTCTATTAATAAAATCAAACCAAAATCCATTAGTTCCTAAAGATTAGCCATAACAATTAGAAAAAATGCAAAGCAAAACTCGGAATCTGTGAACCTTGTTTTGCTGAGATTTTCCTTCTTACCGAGATTTGAAACACAAAGCCTGACCCCCTCCCTCAAAAATGATAGCAGCGGTGCAAAATCACTTACAGTAGATGGAGCAACATGAAATATTTTAGATCTCAAAATAAAGATTTCCGACTCTCTGGTTCATGTTCTAATTTTCATTTTCTAGGTTAAGATCCAACGCAATCGTAGTTTCAAACATATAGATCTAAGCTTGACAGGACATACCTGACAAATATTATGAGGACACTACAACTATAAGCATTTAAAAAACTACACGATTAACTTAACAATATTATAAGAATAAGAAGTTATTGCTAGTTTTTGAGTAATTGTGAAAGTTTTCAGGCGACGAAAACTGGTAAAATTTCTGAAAAATATGCTTTAACAGCAAAAAATTTCCTCCAATCAAAAATACCGGGTCAAGACCGGGTCAGAGCTCCTGACCCGGTGACCCGGTGACCCGGCCCATATAGTGACCCGAACTGACCCGAACTGACCCGGTGACCCGGTGACCCGGTTTCATCTCTGATGCATAGCATGAGCAGTCTGAAATGGAAACAATTGTTTCCGACTAAACTGAAGCAATTACAACATTGGAAAACGAAGTATTTTAAGTCACAGAAGTAAATTTAAACTTTACAACAGTTCAACGGCTCGTTGGTCTAGTGGCATGATTCTCGCTTAGGGTGCGAGAGGTCCCGGGTTCGACTCCCGGACGAGCCCAATCTTTTGCTTTAAACGGCATTGTTTTGAAAAACTGAAGAATCGAGGGATGTGACAGCTCGAACCCAGCCACATATCTCCCAGCCAACAGCATGAAACGGTCCATACAAAATTCATTAACCTGGACCAGTTCCTGAGAGCAAGTACAGAAAAGTGTGGTCCGATCCGGTACCTTATTTTCCCGGTTAGCCAAAATGCAAGTTAAAATGTGAAATATTTGACACTTTTGAAGGCTACTGGGCACTGGCTCCAGTCCGACTAAACTGACATACTGTAGGCAGGCAGGCAGTCCGGCCGATGAAGGCAGCTTGAAAACCACAATAGCCCGAGATCGGGATAGTTGAATTTCAGTATCTTAGTTTTTAAACGGTTTAAAACTTAGTCGGCTTAAATTTGAACAGCCATCCGATTACATGGTGGGATGACTGCAGTGCTGATTGCGATTTCACACGTTTATTTAATTTCAGAATGTTCGAATTTCAGAATGTTTCAAATACCTCTATGAAAATGTGTAC
The DNA here is from genome assembly GCA_030248195.1 of Trissonchulus latispiculum. NCBI lineage: Eukaryota > Metazoa > Nematoda > Enoplea > Enoplida > Ironidae > Trissonchulus > Trissonchulus latispiculum. Next base: position 10,010 of record JASAND010028958.1, on the reverse strand, counting down.
TATACTAATACACTAACTTCGAACAAATCAAAACACTTCTGTGCTAGCGTTACTCACCTACCCTGTGAACCGCCTGTCCAGGTCCTCTGCGGTCCGAGTCAACTCCCTTCACCGGCCGGACTGCCCGCCTGTGACAGTTTAGCCAGACTGGAGCAGAACCAATAGCTTTTCAAAAGTGTCAAATATTTCCTTAGTCTAACCCTGATCACAGTAATATTAACTACCGGCAAACTGTCCGGTATTTACCGGTAATTAAGGAGGCTAATCAATTGCAGGTAAACTCGCAGGGTGCAACACGTCGCAAATATAAAGCACTACCTAAAGGCTAAACCTTCCCTAAATAAAAATAGAATAAGGCATCTGGAATTTACTGATAACACTTACAATTTACTGGAGGCACAATAGCATACCATAAGTCACAGCTAATACAGAGAAGACTCAAGCCCGCAGGCAACCATTCTATAGAAAAGATACACTTCAACTGATTACATCAGACAGACGACTGTCTAGACACTTGTGATGACTCATCATGCAAAACTGATGGTTCACACACAGCAGTAACGAAAAAGCTTTATCATTTGTTTAGATGAAATACACTTCCAATAGCGCGATATTTAACATTATCCCCTGGCGAAAGATTTTAGCGCCTGATAAAATTTCCAAGTAGAAGAGAGATGCTACCATAATTGCTAAGGGTTTTAAGATGGTAAAATTTAAGAGTAAAGTACTTTCAAGCATGGGCGACCAGTAAGCAACCATAAGAAGTCCTGGCGCATTTACTACCCATGATAACAAAAAGAACTTCAAATAGTAAACCAAGTAGTTTACCAAAGAATAAAAGTTTTCAGAAAGATAAGAGAAAAGTGGTAGCTAATAGTAATTCATTAGTATAAGAGAATAAGAACCAAAGATAGGGGATTATACTTCAATATTACAACAAAGTTGATAGCATTTTAAAGCGAAGTAGTATTTCAATTTAGAGAATTAGAAAAGAGAAAATAATCGAAAGAAATAATCGAGTAACGATACCCACAAATGCAAATCGTAGTACCCTTTAGCCACTATGAATAAAAAACCACAACAATCACACAAAATCCCACAATTACACACAAAACCTAACACACTTACAAATACGTTTATAGAGCTCTAACAGTACAGTAAATAACTGACTTTACAGTGAGTAAGTACTACATATTATATCTATACAGCTGTTCAAAAGAAATAACATACTACATTTACTTTTACAACAATTCAAAATTCCACTAAATACCACAAAAATATCCTTTACAACAGTACAAAAGATTAATATATGACACATACAACACACTGTTAAATGAATTTTACACATGGCATTAAACTGCATATTTATAAAGTAACATATAGCTTAGAACTAACAGTTCAAAAGATTAACATAGAATACAGAAAAACAATAAGAGACAATACTCAGGAATAATAGAAAACAGTGAAAATATAGAGAAGTAAAGAGAAGGAACAGAAACTACCATGTACAGTGCTTTCCGTCCTAACTCAACTCTTGGGCCTAACTTAACATCAGAAAGCAGAGAAGTTCACAACAAAGAAAATTATCATATGCCTAGGTATAACATTAATTAGCCGTATGATTTGTTTAGCTAGGAATAACAAAAACAAACAAACAATGGAATGACAGAAAACGAGAAATGATTAATATAAGGCAAAAATTAAAGACACAGATTAAAGACAAAAATTAACTTACATATATAAAGACTAACAAATAGACTAAATTCAAAAATTCTAAGTTCAAAAGTCTTTCTTTGTAAATGGCAGATAGTGGGTTGAGGCACTAATTTTATGGCAGGGGACTCATCGGTAGGATGTTGAGCAATAAAGCACCGTTGAAAGCACCAAAAGAGAGCTGGAAAGCTGAAAAAGAAAGGGGATTAGACATACATGAACACCCTAAAAATTACCAAAATTAAGCCTCGTTAAAGAGTAAGCTAATAGCAAAAGTGAAAAGATAGAAAGATAGAAAAGAGAAAGATAGGAAAGAGTTTTCAAAGGATTTACAAAGATCATTTTTCTACAAAATGACTAAACTAACTGCAAAATACATAACTAAATATCTGTACACAAAACCACAAATACAAAAACAAAAATTAACTACAGATTCCAAAATTCCAAACTAAGTAAATTCCAAATAACACCAAATTAACTTCCGCTGAGCTTGCCCTTAGTAACAATACAATCATAATCAATAAAGCTGTCCTATCTAAACCCTAAACTACTAAGTGCTGGCATCACATATTTTATGGTCTTTCGTTTATCATTAATAGACCTCTTTTGCCTCTTTTCGATGCCTTTAATGTTTTGCACTTTACAGCTTTCAGGATATGGGCTAAGCTGTCACACATAATATTACTGAGATTCACAAAACAACAAACAAAAATACAAAAATGAAGTAGATTATGCATAGAATGCCTTAAGATTAATGCAAGAAAAATACCAGTTAACGAACAAAATAAAAATACTGAGTAAATACTGCAAAATAGATATGAGCAAGCTAAACGTCTAAGCAAAACTTCTTCAGATTAAACGTAATATATGAGGCGTTTTAAGTATTGAACGTAGTAGATAAGCCTCTTTAAGCATATAGCTTCAACAACAACAACAAAACAACTAAATAACTTCAAAATAATTGCTTGCTTTTCAAAAAGTACAAGAATTCCGTAATAAATTCCAAGAAGTAAACAACAAAACGTAGCTTTAACAAAAATAGTAGCACGTTAGCTTTCAAAATTCCGATTAATATAAGAAAAAAAAGTACGAAGAATACGAAAAGTAGTAGTAACGTAGCAAAAAGTAGTAACTTGAAAAAGAAAAACTGGAAAAACAAAAAGTATAACGTAACCTTGACTACCATACACGACAGACACTAATTGTAGTGACCTACAGTCAGCACATAGTGAAGGTAGTCGCGTACCAGCCAGAAGTTAAACATACAGGCTGTACGTTTGTGTGATATGAAAAACCCAGTGGCCAATTTACTCCGTTAATACGTATTTCCAGTATATACGTATATCTAAAATTACAAAATAATTGCCGAAAATAGTGATGAGAAAGCTTGTGGCTGAAGAAAAATAACCAAATCGGGCTTTTAAAAATCAAATCTTTCATCCATGAACGTATACATAAGCTCATTCAGCGTTTCATAAGTGCTGTCTTTATATCTTCGGCACTATATTTTGCCCATTTCTTCACCAAATAATAAATCCAAATTGCATCCATTATTACGGGCTGTAGACACAATGGTTCCCATAATAGCTGAAGCAGTGTTGACGGAGCTACTATCCATATGAGCTTTGTTAGGTTTCATACCATTCGAACCACCCTTTGGCTTTTCGACAAAATCTTCATTTGATGGCAATACGTAGACTTCTACCGTCAAATATCTACCAGGGAAATCCGGATCAGGAATACGTATCCATTTAGTCTTCAAATCTTCTTCTTTAGAGCTTTCATTGGAACAGTCATTTCCATCTTTTGATTCATCATGACATAAGAATGGATTCAAACGTCTGTCATAATGTGAGGGTCCATCATTCTTTGCAATATAACCTGCAGTAGGCTCATAGTAATCCAAATCATTCGCAACCGTAGGTATACTATCACTGAGGTCAATACTTCCTGAAGAAACCACTTCATCGCTCTCGTTCAGCTGACTGGGCTCCTCTGTACTGTGAGCCGAAATTGACGAAGTCGAAATACTAGACTTTGAAAAAGAAAAATTACGGTCATGGCATTTTCCAGCCAGGTTATATGTCTGCTTAGAATTGCAGTGGGGCTTATAAAAATTAGCCGCAGAAACTCCGGTAAAACAAGTAACTTTTTGTTTAGGGTAGTATGACCTGTTTTGGGGGGTCAAAAACGCATATTTTCGAAAATTTCGACGGAAAAACCCGAAATTCGAGGGACAAAAAGATGAAATTCTGTTCGAGCGCATCGTACTTGACCTAAAACTACCGTTCGTTTGGCTCTGAGAGGAAAAATTTGCAAATCGACCCAAAAATTTTTGAGATTTGGGCACACTAACACTATTTCCACATGGAAAAAAGTTTCGGCCAATAGAAAATCTTGGCGACAAAAATCGAGGGAGTGAGTATCGGTCATAGTAGCAGTTCATAGGGCTACTCCTCACTGTAGTATTCGTTTGACTCTGGCTAGGCGTTAAAAATTTTTCGCCTGAAAAATCTGGACATACCTCAAAGGGTTGAAAATGGCCATTTTTGAACGGATTTCTCGGCCTAGAAAAATAAGTTTGAGGATTAGGACAAAAAGAAACGTTGTTTCTGGTGTAGTTTGCACGGGCACAACTACGTATAACATTGGATTCGCGCCAGTATGCAAAACTTGATTTTCGACCAGAAAAAGTTGAAAATCTAGGGTATGGAGACCAAGTCAAATTATCCCTTGTTGGGATTGTGTTCGATTGGCGTCTCAAATAGCTTGGATTCTTGTTAGGAAAACTGAAAAAACCACACGAAAAACATCGGAAAGGTGGGGGTATGCGTAGACTTAGCAAACTTGGGGGAGAAAAACCACTTCTTGAGTTATGCACGTATGTCGGAAAAACTGAAAAATTCGAAGAAAAACTCGTAGCTCTCGGTGAAAACGGAAAACGACCATGCTGTAGGCTTCTTAAAATATCGCACGTTTGAGCCCTCAAAGGAATTTTGCATCCAAAATTATTCATACGTACTGGGCAATTTGCCACTAAATGTCCAACGTTGTGGCATAAAAAACACCTACGAAACTGATTTCGAGTAAACGTACTACTCCAAAAATATCGAGTGCCAGGCATTTTGCAACTGGAATAGGCTACTAAACAGAAAAACAAAAGGCCTTTTCAAAAATATTCCCGAAAATCGCAACTTTGGGAGGGGGCTCTGCCAAAAAAACCCGCAAAGCATTCCGATATATACGCATGTTAGCTTACAAAAGCGCCTCAGAAATTGGATGTTTGGCTTGAAAAGTCGCCACGAATACGTATGCAAGCTAAAAAGCATCACTTATCGACCCAAAAAATATCAAAAAACTCTGAAAATTGGTCAAAAAAAGTGAAAACAGACGGGGAGGGGGTAGAAAAGTCCGACATTTCGTCAAAATGATATACGAATCGCAAAAATTACTGCATATGGTCTCTACAAATCGACTATAAGGGCACTAGGACGTATACAAGGCCAGAAAATCACAAAACTAAAAAATTTCGTGAAAAAATGGGGGGGGGGGTAGAACTTCAACATGACTTCAAAGTTATATACGTATAGCAAAAATTTTGCGAAAATAACTTCTAGATCGCACTAATATTGCACAAAACTGTGAATTATAACACAAAAATGGTAATACTAAGCTACACAGAGCTAGAAAAATACCAGAAAAACACAAAATTCGAAAATTCCGTGAAAATCGGGGGGGGAGGTGATTTTTCAAAAATTTGAAAAATTCGCCTAAAATCACCTAAAATACTCAGAAATATGTTTAGAATCGCCTTTTGCGTCTAGAATAACCCCTAGATAAGCTCAAATCGCACCAAAAATGCTCAAAAAATTAAATTTGGGGGTCTCTTGGGGGGAGTCAAAAATTGCAAAAATCGGCCTAAAATTGCAAAATTTTTGAAAATTCTGCCTTTAAAATTGCCTAAAAGTATTTTACACGCTTGGGGGAAGACCCAACGAGTAATTTAAGGCCCGATTTGACCAAACTTTAGCAAAAATTGACCTTGGGGGGTCAATTGGGGGGGGGGTCAAAAATTGACCAAAAATTGGAAAAATATTCAAAATTTACCCAAATGCAGCTTCTGTGAAGTTTCCAGCGCTGATTATTCCCCTGTTCAGGAATATTCAACCCCAGAATTGAAGGAAAAACACACATAAAATTATTTTGACAAAATTTAAAAAAATTTTATTCCCGTCTTGGGGGGTTGGAGGGGAGGGGGGGGAAATTCCCAAAACTACCTAAAATTTACTGGAAAATTGGTTATTGGGCTGTCCCAATAACTCCAGTCACTTCAGATTCGTTTCCCCGATCCCAAATAACCTAAGGGGGGGTGGGGGAGTTGGGGGGGGATTCCCCCAACCATGCTTCGTCAGCTCCAAAATTCATACTAATTTCAAAGTTGCACCCCACACAATAGGAGAATCTGAAAGTCTTCAAAACCAATTAAAAAGTATCACAAAAGAATCTCCTAATTAAGACGAATCTTTTGGTATAAAAATTATTCAATAAAACTCAGAATTGAGTTAGAAAATTATAAATGAAAATTCAGAAAATTTGTGAAATTTTCACATGACAGACCGGACAATGTCACGTGTCACGGTCGCCAAATATTAACTACCGGCAAACTGTCCGGTATTTACCGGTAATTAAGGAGGCTAATCAATTGCAGGTAAACTCGCAGGGTGCAACACGTCGCAAATATAAAGCCCTACCTAAAGGCTAAACCTTCCCTAAATAAAAATAGAATAAGGCATCTGGAATTTACTGATAACACTTACAATTTACTGGAGGCACAATAGCATACCATAAGTCACAGCTAATACAGAGAAGACTCAAGCCCGCAGGCAACCATTCGATAGAAAAGATACACTTCAACTGATTACATCAGACAGACGACTGTCTAGACACTTGTGATGACTCATCATGCAAAACTGATGGTTCACACACAGCAGTAACGAAAAAGCTTTATCATTTGTTTAGATGAAATACACTTCCAATAGCGCGATATTTAACAGTAACGTTAGGTTTCGTTGCTCTTTCATCAAGTACTATGCGTTCATCATATCGACTTTCTAGTTAACTTGATGGCCTCACAAATGTTATCCAACAAAACAGTATCTGTAGCGCTTCTACCAGGGCTGGTGGACCAAGAAGAAACCAAGAGACAAGCCCGAACGGGAAGCGTCAGGCACCCTCGCACCCACGAAACCAGGACCTAGAAGAGAGAAGGGAAGAGGGAGGTTCAGCTTTTCACTCACCATTGACAGTAAAGAATTGGTCCCGCCGGGGATCGAACCACGGCCCTTCTGCTCTAGAGACAGACATGCTAACCACTACACCACGGGACCATCAGCTGAACTCCCATTGCAGGCTTATCAATCTTTCCTATGCCTGCTTCCCTTACATATCTAGAATGAAAACAAACAAAAATAAAGCCATCTCACAAAATCGTTCCACTCATCACAGATGGCCACAACTCGTAAAGCTTGTTGCCTTTTGTCGACTAGCGTGTTCTAGTTGTCGATCCATAGGAGATTATAGCCGCCTCATGCGTTTAACGACCCATGATTTTTGCAGCGAGTATGATGAGCGAGCAAGTCAGCAGAGCAGAGGTTTTTATTTTCAGGATTTCTCATCCTCAGCTGCATTGAAGATACAGTGGTAACCTATCTTTGCAATAGAATCAGACATCCAAAGTATCAGGTGTCCTGTACATCAAATCAGTCAGACTACAGCTTCCTAAGTCAATGGGAAAGCCACATAGCAAGTAAATTTGTAGTGAAACAAAGATTTGCAAAAATGCTTGAATGCTACCCAGAAGTGTTGTTGCAATAGCATCACAAGATTGACGTTTGCCAGTTCAGATGTGCTTCTTTCTGTCACAAGATTGGCTAGTCACACAGCCTATTATTATAAAGGTTAACAGAAATTCGGAAAAACCAAAATCAGGGTTTACACAAGGTTGTGTGAAGAAAATCTAGTTTTGACAAACTTGTAAGGCCATAAAACTTCTAAAAACAGATGACAGGTTTTCGTTAACTTCCAAAATAGATCAATAATTGACTTAAACTTTTGTTTCGTTAGCAGGTCAGTAATTATTGTTTCCTTTGTTTTAGAAATGACAACGGAGCCTCTGCTGGGAATCGCCTGTCGACCTCCCAGTATTCGATCAGCCTCCAATGGTAATCGGAAAGACTCCACATCAACGGTTAAGCCGTGGGATCGGAGTCGAAGAATGAGCAACGTTGATCATGACAAGACCTACAGATCTTGGGCCAGACGAATTGATTTCGCTTTCATATTTGTGTATCCGGCCTTATTTATTGTAGCTAACATTGCCTACTGGTGTCACTATCTGCAGCCAGGTGTAGTCGGATTTGGAGGAAAAAGTTGAAAAATTGTAGTACAAATTCTTAGTTCTTTTTGATGCTAATTTATAAAATTATGCAAATAAATGTAATGTACATACTGAGCTCCAGGCAGCAATAGCAATGAGTTGCAATCCATTTTGCCTGATGAATTTGTAATTTGCAAAAAGCTTCTGGAAAGCTGAAAGCTAGAGTACAACTGGATCAGTTTATAATGCCAGAACCCACAACTTTATACAGCAGTTTTTGTTGACTTGAACAAGCTGCTCACAATTACAAAAACAGTTAAATGGTAACAGCAACAAAAAGCCGAGATTAGTAGTGTAAGATTCCAAAACTAAGCGATGCCATATCATGATCCATGATGTCGTAAACGTCAATTTTCCACATTCGTGTGTGTGCATACAATTCTGATATATATCTCCTGAGCGTTAGATTCTACTACAACAGTGTAGAGAATTGAAGAGAATTGTGATTTGGTCACACTAAGTAGTAATAGAGACTTCAATTGAGCGCTCTTTGGGTGCCATTTTTAATCTCAATTTGGGGAGCAATTGGGTGCCGTTTTCAATCCCACTTTTGGGTGACTATTTTGAATCCCTAGTTTTGGATGACTATTTTGATCTTATTATTGAATGACTTTTTTAGTCTTCTGATAATGTAACGGAAATATCTGTGATGATTCAAACTTTTGGGTGACTGTTTTGAATCCCATGATAATGTAACGGAAATATATGTAATGATTCAAACTTTTGGGTGACTATTTTAATCCTTACTTTGGGTGACTGTTTTAAATCCCAGTTTTGGGTGACTGTTTTGATCCCACTTTTGGGTGACTATTTTAATCCTTACTTTGGGTGGTAGTTTTGATCCCAGTTTATGAAACCTATACTGTTTATGATGCAAAATGATTTTAAATACAGCATTGTGTGGTAGTCGATTGCGGTAAACTCCAAGAAATCCATGCAGATATCCTAAGAAGATGTCAGGAACTACTGGTAGGTGGCGTTCTAAGTTAGGAGAATAAAGAGCTCGTTATGTAATGAAATGGTTTTGATAGAGTTATAGAAATTCTGTGACTACCAATTTTTATTTCAGAAACTCAGCAACCTGTATGTCCTCTGTGCCCGCAACGATTCACATTGGTCAAAAGCCTGCAGAGACACCTTCGGAAGAAACATCGAACGGAGTACCGTACCTTATTCCCCAGACCGAATAATCGCACTTGTTCCATGTGCTCTCAGTCATTCACGATGCCGCACAACCTGAACAGACACAAGAAAGAACAACATGGCGAGTCAGGATCCTACAAATGCGATCAATGTGGGAGAACCTTCCTCAGAAAATCCCACCTAATCAGTCACATCGGTCGAAAGCACCGCGTATCAACAACCCAACAACCACCGACAGAAGAAATTTCAACTCCGACACCAGCTAGCGCTGAATCACTTCCAGTTGACCAACCGGTCAGGATTATATCCACTAAGCAAGACACACGGCAAAGAAATTCCTCCCAACTCGCAACTTCTGCTTATAAGAAACCTTAACTGTGTTATGGTTGGAATAACCATTATATACGGATAATGTATGTGTAAATGACGTGTATGATGTAAATAAAGCGGCTAGTACTGAAACTGGTAGCAAGGCAAAAGCTAGGTGGTCAGGTTAGGTTAAGCGAACCAACAAAAATAAATTAGTAATAGTGAAGTGCAATACAAATTTTAATTTCATGAAGCAACAAACACACTAGTTTACATTTACAAGTAACCCATGAAGTTAGCAATACATCAAAGGAAAAAGTATTACAGCACCACATGCAAAACAGTAAAACTTGACAAAAGCGATTACTTCAAAACACTGATATCACAAACATTTGACATTGTAAAATGC